>JAIPRM010003127.1:0-27206 GCA_025469315.1 Stegophylla sp. TES_Ste_2020 | reverse complement strand
AAATATGAAAAATAAATTAGGAAAAAAAAAGTTGGAAATATGTCAAAAAAATTTTTTTCACATTTTCAAAATTTTCTTGTGTCAAAATCTTTTTTATATGATTTTCTATCTATGCTTAAATTTTCATAAAATTCGGATCAAAAAATGATGGTTTCTTAGTCGTTTTTGTCAAATTTTGGGTAGTTTTTTCCAAAAAAAAATTGAAGAATTGAGAAATTCAAAAAATGACCTCTTTAAAGTACAATCTAGAGGCGAATCTGGTTTCAAAAAGTTTTTGATCGAAACTTTTGAACAAGTATTTCCATACGAAAAGTTGTACACAAAAAACAAAAAGAAAAAAAATAAACATCATTGTAAAAACACTGGCTTCTTCACTTCGTTCAGAATCTAAAAAAGAAACCGTGCGGACTATTGCCCATTCCAAAAATAATCCAGTTCTAGTTCCGTCACCGCTCTAGACCTCAAGCTTCGCGCGTATCACTAGTACAAAATTCGTACAGGGAGTACAACGTATAATCATATTATTTATTATTATGTCGAGTTTAATTTAATAAGTCGTTATTACGATTTGTATTGTTGTACTCAGTTTTTTTGTTACTATTATTATTATTATTATTATTATCATCATCACGACGTGAAATATATTATAATAATTGTTTAGCGGCCGTCGCACGATAGCGGTTTGTCGCGCACACGAATCCGTTGTCGTTTTTATACGCTAAAATTCTCGGTGCCGGCCTATTATTATTATTATTATTATTACCATTGTGTACCATCGTTTAATGGTCCGCAAAATGCGCGCACATTCAGCGTTTTATTTTAATTTTTTTTTTTTTTTTTAACACACCAGCGCTTATAATAATAATAATAATAATAATACACGTTTTAAAAACATATACACATTCGTCCAAATCCCCGTCGTATTATCCCGCGGAATATTTCGTACAATAACAATATTATAACGAATACACCGCGATATCATTAACATAAACCCGACCGAGCGTAATAGCTTTTTGGTTTACACGAAAAAAAAAAAATAATAATAATAATAATAATAATAATAATAAAAACAATAAATGAAAATCGTTCGGTCGAGCATATTTTTTATTTACTTTTTTTTTTGCTCTATTATTTATTTCCGTTTTTTCCACCCCGGTCAACGATCAGGGATATGATTCCATAATTTTTTAACCGTACGCTTTGGTTTTCGTGCGCGTGAATACATGCGTATTACTCGTTCCATATTATCATCATAATATTATGATAAACGTACGTTCATTGCAAGTGTTTACGCACGAGAGTCGTATTTATTTATTCGTTTTTTTTTTTTTTTTTTTTTTATGCGTATTAATCGTGCGAAATAAAACGCGATTCAGCACAAAATAAATGCGTTCCCGCGAGTGCGTTTATTTGCTCATTTTTTTACACCTGAGTCAAACACGGTGTGCGTAATTAATGTAATTATTGTTATTATTTAGCATCGTCGACAATATATTTTAATAATTAGCCGCGATATTATTTATTTCATTTTTAACATCGATCGTATTGTTAGTGCGACCAGTGGGATCATTTTGGATTTTCACTGTATATTGCCAAAATTGTTGTGTTCGTGAAATATGTGATAAACAGCACGATTTAGAATTTCAGACACACATACATAAGTGATGATTTTAGAGGTTCAAAGCCCCTTCGAAATTTTAGAAAAATTAATAAAATATATGTTTTTACAGAAAGCTTCAAGTTATTGCATCTGTTGTGTGATGCAACTTGTTTTAAAATTAAAACATATATATATATATATTTGTTTTGTTTTACTTTCTCGTGGTTTTACCACTAAACTCATTTTGGATATTGAATGGATCTAAGAAGCTAGTGTTTTTACAATAATTCGTATTTATTATTATTTCTGTTACGACTTATTCAAAACTTTATAATTTTTAAGTAAAATTGTCTTCTAAAAACCGAAGCACCGCTCGGAATAACTTAATAGAAAGAAGAAATTACCTATCGCTTTTTAAGCAACATTATCGATTGACTTTATATTTTGATAATTTATCTAAAAACGATTACGGTAGTAGTAATAAAAATAATTAATTAATAGTGAATTCAATAATAATTTAAGATCTAGGGATTACAAATAATTAAAATAATTAATAATAATATTGTTTACAGGTATATACCAGTATAATACAATATTTTTTCGGGGTACGTTGATATCCAAGATATTATTGTTCGATCAATAATATATGATTGTATACTTGCCTGTAAAAAGGTTACCTTGTGGAAAAACAGAGGTTTCTCATCAGACTTTAGTTGCACAATAATATTTGTCTCAAAAATGATTCCTAGTCTTTCTAATGATATTTCAATAAGTGTCATAATTATTATGAAACCATAAAAGCCTCTGATAAATTTACGTTCCGGGATCTATAATGATCAATTTTTACTGCGTAATGTATTGAAATGGATTTTTTTTCTTTTTTTAAGTCATGAAACGAAAATATATTTTACACAAGATCGCCTTGTCCGTAAAACGCCCAACATGAACAAAGTTATAAATAATATATAACATAATATTATATTGTTTACGGGTAGATAACAATCACTTTAGTTTGTCCTCTCGGTTTGATGCCGGAAAACAGCGTTATTCCCGCGGGAAACGGTACAGAAGTCGGTGTGGTCCGTGTCCGGAACGAGTCGGTCGCGCGAAGGTTAACGTGTCAAATTTCCTTCTGTTTTCTTTTCACGTCAATGCCCCCAGGGTATTAAGCCGATTCCAAGGCAATTGTACGAGAGACGTCTTGACACCGAATGACCAAAATATAATAATAATAATGATAATAATAATATGTATATATCTCTGAATTCACGGGACGGTTTTAAAGAAGAATATTGATAAATTAACGTTCTAAATGTTATGCACGTGCGACTTACATCCCCAATAAGTAATACATATTAATATACAATACGCCTTTGTTTTCTTTTGTCATTATTAAAAGGGAAACGTACGATAACCTTACTCGATAAAATATATTATACCCCCGACAATCAGTGGTGTATTTCTGAGGGTGGCGACGTGAGCAGTGGCGGCTTTAGTTCTCTGCCTAAAGGTGTAGGGGAGCAATACTTTTTGGCATATATACATTCCCATACCTACATATTTATTAATTTATTAACTATTTCACGTGCTTTATATAAAATTTCAATAAACGAACATCATACGTATGTTTCACTCCTCTGATAGTGATGGTACCTTAGATCAATTTGAATTTGAAACCAATGATAAATAATTGAGATCCTTGTTGATCTTGTTAATCCTTGTTGATTAATTGATTACAGCATTCAAAATGAAAAAGAAATGTATCTTAAGAAATGTTATATTTTACTGATATGGAATAAAAACAAAAAGATTACCCAAAAAATATCTTTCTATCTTTAATTTACCTATGTACAAAGTTTCATAAAAATTGGATCGTATAATTGATTTTATATTCATTTAAAATTAGAATTTTATAAACTACCTAAATGATTTACGATTATTGAGATTTTTTTAGGTCGATTAGACACATATGTCATGTATTATATTGAATTTACGAGTCTTAATATTATCAATAAATAAGAAATTAAAATTTTATTACGTAAAAACTAACAAAAAAATAAAATTTTCCAATATTTTCAAAATGCTTTACTCAACTCTAAATTAATCAAAGGTTTTTTTAAATTTTTATGAAGTATTTTCGTGACCATTTTTTAGTAGTTGGTGAAAATTTCAAGTTTCTAGCTTCATTTTATGTGACGTTATGTTAAAAAACAATTTTCAATACTATAAAAATTCCGGTAGCAGCATATATTACCATTTTTTGTCAATTATTCGACAAATTATCCTGGAAAAAGCACGGAGAAATATGGAAAATTACATTTTAAAATATCCTCTGGGTGTAATCTCGGATTTATAGAGATACTGATCGAAATTTTCGGACGTATTTATGTTTCGAAAAAGTGTGTGTGTAAAAAGAGAAAAAAACTACTTAACATCGTTGTAAAAGCTTCTTTACTTCGCTCAGAATGTAAAATAAAAAATATGTATCCTCGTAAAAACACTGGTTTCTTCGCTTCGCTCAAAATCTAAAATATATGACGTGTTTTATTTTGAAATATAAATTGTACGAAAATTACTCTTCGTAATAATTGTATGTTTTGGTAACTGGTGGGCGTGGGTCTGGATTAAGCCCACTCCCAAATATATTTTTGAAGTTTTTGCGCATAACCATACAGTATTTTAGGACTACATCATTATAATAATTTATAATTTATAATAATTAATTTAATTCGATGCATTATGCACAGTGATCGACGACTTGTCACGGTAATACCGAGATTTTTTGACAGAACACGGGAATCGTGACGACAATCACTATCGGGAATTAACAAATTTATAAACAATTCGCAGAGTGCTCCTCCGCAGACTGGTGACGTTTATTGAAAAACTTCTGAACGTACACTTCTTCGTTTACACGGAATAATAACATTAAAATATAAACGTCCTGGCAGGACATTCCGCCATCGAATAATCTCTAACGCGTGCCTATAATACCAGAAGCGCCACTAGGATTTTTTCGAGTGAAGTGTCCGCAAAAAAATTACATACTTATACAACTATAGTAAATTACCAAAATCTTACACAATCAATGTAAATAAGCTTAAAAAACATTTTAAAGGAATCAGTAAATAAACATTTCATACTGCAAAATCTAATTGCTTTCTTTTTATTGACTTTATTATAATTTAAATGTGCTGTTGTTCAACAACTGCAATTTACCGGTGAAAATCCAAAATTCAAATAATCCATTCAGAATTATTTTGAATTTCTGGGTATGTGTTAGTCTTTTTTTTTTTAGTGACAGTGATCCTTCAGGTACACGATATATTACAGATAACGTTAAAAAGCCAGACATACTTCACACGATGGGTGGGATTCTCTTGATGGGTGTATTACATTTTAAAGAAACGATAAATAATTTCTTTAATAGAACGATTCTGAACGAGAGAAGTTAATAATATAAAAAATAAATGAGAAAAAAATGTCCAAATTTTTTTTTTCGCATTTTCAAAATTTTCTTGCGCCAAAATCTTTCTTATATTATTTTTTATCTATGTTTAAATTTTCATTAAATTTGGATCAAAAATTTATGGTTTCTGAGTCATTTTTGTCAAATTTTGGGTATTTTTTTTTCAAAAAAAAAAAAAAAAATTGAAGAATTGAGAAATTCAAAAAATGACCTTTCTAAATTACAATTTAGAGGCAAATCCGGTTTCAAAAAGTTATTGATCAATACTTTTAGACAAGTATTTCTATACAAAGAGTTGTACACAAAAAAAAATAAATTAAAAAAATAAACATCACTGTAAAATTATTAGCTTCTTCACTTTGTTCAGAATCTAAAAAAATAACTGTATTCTAATTACTATTTTAAGATCGATAATGATACGACTTAAAAATTATTACTTTCGGTTTTGAGTTTGACGTGTTTCCTAGTTTCAGCGTTATCGTACTAAACGTATTGACTGTTATAATTTATAACAGATTTCCTAATCAAAAACTCATGTCAAATATTTCATAAAATAATACTCACTATCTATATGACCCATGTCGAAATAGTATGTTTATTTTAAACATGATGAATTTCTGAATTAATACAGTTAATAAACTTAGTAAATAAATAGGGCATTTTTTTTTTCAATGATCATTCAGTGAAATTTTCATAAATATCGTTCAAGGAAGGGGGGCGTGTCCAGATACACAAAACACCCGCCTTGGTTGCGCTACTAGATAAAACATTTTTTTTTTTAATTAGATTTGCACGATAGTTATCATCTCGTCGTTGTCGTGAATTATACGTGAATGACATTTCACGAGTTTCGTTAATTAAAACGCGGTTTGGGTGTGTACTTTTAATAGTTTCGTCGTCTCCAGCCCTGCCGAGTCGTGTGTTAATGATCGTGAAATTATAGAGCTCCGATGGCCACCATAACTATAGCACATGCCATACACCTATTACAGTGCATTGTAACGTATACACGTTAAAGGATCCGCGTAATTAACGAGCAGTCGTTCACTTTTAATTTTCTGCCCTCGAACGGTGAGATGATGCCCGGTGACGACGCGGTGTGTAATTATTTCGAGTTTAAGTTTTACATTGTCGTCAAAATATGCTGGGGTAAATGTTACTTAACAAAACGTGTGTGTGTGTGCCATATTACTACTTACCTTTATAAATATTGTATCAATATTATTTTTGAGTTATCGATCGTCGAAGCAGCATCTCCGGGTTAGAATTGTTAAACGTTTTAGCATCCCCTTAGTCTTAGTCCCCTTAAGTCTAGTATCCCCATTAGGGCTGTTCGATTATTTTGATCAATCGAAATCACAATATTACTCATTAATCGGATTAATCTATTTTCCATAAGCATTCATCACCGTTTGAACAGTCGGTTGTTTTTTTTTTAATAATATTGATAAAGGCAATCGAACACTAAAACAAGCACTAGTAAAAATTAAAAGCTACCTTATAAAGATATTCCCTGTAAAAATAAAAGAAAAACATTTTTTTTTTTTTTTATTATTATTTTGTCGTAATTGCATTTAATCTGTCTGCAGTCAACAAAAAAACTCTTGCGTGCAATAATATTGTATCATAACGTACACCCTGTGTAGTAATATGCTACTGTGTAAACATGTAAAGTAAAATTATTACGTAATCTTGGATGATAATATTTTAAGGACAATAGAACAAAATTTTCGAGAAAAAATAAAACATAAACTAAGGATATTCGGAAAATATATGTATATAACATATATGTATATTTTACATGAATCGGTTTCATATTATACAGGCATAAAGGTTGTCCCACGAGTATTTACATACTGCAATTTATCCTTATACAACGAATATGATCGAATTCTAATCTTGAATAAGAACACAAATTATTCATATTGTATCTGACATTAATGTTTCTGTAAAAAAATTAAAAAATAATTATTATTTTACTATTTTCAAAATTTTTGAATATGGCTTTTTCTAAAAGCATATTTTTTTGAAAATATCTAAGCTTTAATATTTTTTTACTTTTAATCTTAAATAATTTTTTTCAGTTTTCAAAAAAAATGTTGTATGTTATATTATATAACACCACAGGTCTAATGGCGGGCCCAGAGATAAATTTTGAGGTAAGAAGAAGTCTACATATCGTTTTACTATGTTCCTATATTAGTTCCCCAAGGTGAACCATTTTTTTTTTTTGCATGATTTTTGCACCTCGCATATTTTTCTACAAGGTTTTCTTCAGTTTAATAAATAAATTACCTATACCATTTTAACTTGTTCATAAGTAATATTTTTGAAAAAAGAATATTCGGAAATTTGTTTATTATGTAAAAATTATAAATAAAGTACAATTATAGACTCTAGTCTAGTCTCTATGAGTTTTGTAATAAAAAAAAAATAAAACATAATTTGATTATCGTCGTTTTCTCAGGAGTTATTGCAATGGGGCAAATTGTTTTAAGACACCCTGTATGTGCGTAACTAAGTCTGAAAATATTTTATTTTATTATTTGTGTTTGCTGAGCGTTTCCGCCGAGGTGAAAAAAGGGAAAATAATGATTATAAGACGGGAGACGGAAAATCCGTGACAATAAATCGAATAAATTGATTGATGGTAAACGGCGGCGGTGTGAGGCCGTCCCGGCCTGAAAATTGCTGTGAGAAAACGCGCCACCTGATGCCACTCGAGAGCGCGCGTTCCTGTAGACGAGAATTATCGCGAGATATTTACCGACCTGCATCGTCGTCGTGGGGAACGGAGATGGCGTCTCGTTCTATACACGTGGAATAAACGACTCGGTGGCCGAGTTTTCGTGAGAATTTTCAACGATTTGTCAAAACGTTTTGTCGTTTTTATTCGCCCACCCGTGACGGCGATCCCACACGAGTATACGGTGCGAATTACACGCTTTCGATCATACCCACGTTACGACCACTCCAGGGGTGGCCCGAGATGTTATTACACCCGTGGAAAATTAAAAAGGAAATAGATGCTCTTAAAAAATATCTACCGTACAAAATACATTGCAATACATAAAGTTTAAAACCACTCACATTTATTTTGGGATAGGATACAATGATTTTTTTGGACGTGAGTCCATTATGTATTGTAAGTGTATATATATTGTTTGATTTGAAATCATATTCTTTTATTGATTTGTTCACATCCAATTTATGTATAATATTATAATGCTGATTTATGTTTTTTTAAAACATAGTTCATAGTTAATTATTGTTACCATTTTTTTTTTTTTTTAAATCTGCATTTATTTATTTGTTATTTTTGAAACTTAAAGATGATTCACACTGAATTAACACTCGCAGACCTGTACCGGACCGCACAGACCCGTACCGAACTGACATTTTATCATTTATTATAATTAATTATTTATTTTTTTACAGTTGTATTCGGCTACATTGTGGAACATATTATTTGGATATTGCAATTGGTAAGACGATATTTATGTGTCTTTAAAACTCGTAGTTAAGTGATATAGATTAAGCGATTAATATATTCATGATAATAGCGAACACATCAGTCGATATAAATTTTATTTTAGTTTCACTGTTCTTGGAAATGAAAACACTAGTGTTGGCCAACAATATATTTTTAGTAATCGAAATAATAAAAACTATATAGTTTTTATTTTTCCGATGACTTCTCCCGAATTAATTCTCTTTTTTTGTTTTCGATCATTACGATCATACCGCCTTACAAATATTTCTCCTTTCATCACTACCTTTCGCCACTTCTTCACGGTACTTCTGGTTGGATCCTTTCCGCATCTGCTTTCGCGCAGTCTTCCCAACGTAATCGTAGTCTTGCCAGTGCTCTCTTATAGACCGATTCTTTTCAACTGTTGTTCTGACTATAGTCAGAACAATCTAACATGTCCTGCCCATATCAACCTCGTTTTTTATTTTTATTTGCGATGTTCAGTCTTTGAACAATTTTTCGAGCTCATGATTACTTGGTTAAAATATACTAATAAATAATCATAGTATATAGTTAGAGTACAAAATTCAAAAAAATACTGTATTTATATAACTGTATACCTTTAAGTTAAATAAAATGAAAAAATTTTCGAATATATGTATACAAATGTAGAAATTGCTCAATGTTGACACGAAAAACCTGCAGTAGTGAATTTTTTTTTACACTATACCACCATTCACGGGTTAAATATCCGACATCACCGTAGTGTCGACACTAAGAGGAGCGAGCGGAACGTACATCAGGACGAGGGTTTGTACACAAACGTAGGTGTGTACTCGTTTCCGAAGAGATGATTCGACCGACAAGAAAATGGTTTTCCCTTGTTTGTACATACACGCGCGCGCGCGAGGACATAATACGACGAGCGTGATGTGGTGTATTGTGTACAGAAGACGACATCAGTGGCGCCTCAGCGACGATGGAGGCTCTCGTAAGTCTGGATAAACGCTTCTCTGTACTTTCTGTTGTCTATACCATTAACTCGGTGACGACTTCTCTGCCCACCACCTGCCAAACACCACGTGTTTGAAGCTAACGCGGCTTGCTTCGGACACGTGTGTGTGTGTGTGTGTGTGTGTATACAGATACACTCGCGGTCGGATACGAGAGCTCAAACGCGTATTGTAACAACGACGACGTACGTGTACATTACACGGGGGGGCACATGCCGTCACACGAATTTGTGTACATTGTTGTGGAAAAATAAAGCCATTATCGTGGTGCGCCGCACGGGAGGGGTTGTGCTTTTTGAGTGCGTAATACGTACGTATATATATATATATATATATATAGGTAAGCCGCGTGAATTGCGGTTATTTCGAGGACCCGCCGTCACCGTCGCCGTCGAAGCCCAGCTTTCCCGTGGGAGGAAATTCCGACACGTGTGCTCCGACGCCGAACGGTCTCGTCTCCCCGTCACGGTCGTCTAAATTTATACGGATTTAAATACGCGCGCGGGCATTATTGCGTCCCGTTCGTATTGTGCCGCGCGTTGTTCTATGACGTTATTAAAACGTCGCATTCGAATAATACATTCGCGTTATTGCACCTGGTTGGGGTGGATGAACAGGGTCCTGAAGATCAGTGTTGAGTCACAGATATCTAGAAAAACATTTAGATAAAGATAGAACAGATAATTAGTAAAAAGCCAGACATACTTCGCCACATTTTATGTATTTCTTAAACCTCAGTCCTCGGGTGGGTTAATCTTGGTCTGCCGTGTGTTAATCAGTTAACTATATAGACAACATTAACTGTCAGTAGCAGTGAAATATAAGAATGGTTTTGCCACTTTTCGTTCTAAGTACATTGTATAACGAGTGGATAACTAACGCGCGATGGTTTAAAATATGAATTAAAAAATTAAATTTCTACTTTTTTATTTTCATTCCCATTTGGCATCGTTCGTTAATAAAATATAGATGTACGTGAGAATAATATATTATACGAAAACTCCTTATAAAAATAATTATGATTGCATTTTAATTTTGACACTTCCGAATTTTGTCCGTGAATGAAAAAAATCAAAAAATATCACATTACATTTTCTGCTCAATAGAATATGGCCGGCAAACTCATTGTTATAAAAATTCCAAAAAACAGTTGTTACATTGATTTTTTTGAGAGCTAAATTTTAGCTCTAGCAAATTGTAGAAGTACATATTTAGGCAGAATATTCCGGTGAGAAGAACGAACGTGTGACCATATTTTTCATTGTCATATAATAACATTCTTATTAATATTTATACGTTGTAAACAATTAAATACGCGGTCTGAATGTTCTGGTGAAATGCAATTAGCGACGACGGGTAAAAAATAATTCGTACATAAACGCGCATATTATTTCGGAATTCGTAAAAAAAGAAGAAATTAATTGAATGCGCGAAACACGTCGCGGTGTTATGTTTGCGTAACAATTTTTTAATTACCACCGTTCTCGTTATTACGATAATTAATTCCGCGTGTTGCTCGTCGTGCATTATTAGACACACAGGTAAACGTACACGTGACGACCGTTAACGACATTTGAATTTTAACGCCGTCACACGAAAACTACAGTATAACGTCATGAAAGCATACAGTGGGAACATATATTTTATTATTTTTTTTTTTTTTTTTTTTTTGGCCAGCAGAACTAACGAGATTTTTCCAAATAAATGTTATGAAAATACCGGAATTTTAATGATATTGCTCACAACGACGGATCTATAGCTAAGGTCATATCATAATATGTCATTAAAATGTTACCTAAAATTAATATATTACAAAATTAAAAAGATGCGTGGTAGTAATAACTGTAATTATCAATCCTTTCAAATATTCAGAAGTGAAATATTTCAAATCATAAATGCTAAAATTTGAAAACTTTAACAATATTAACATCAATTAGAAAATATATCGTTAAAATTTTATACAGAATAGAGTAAAATAAATCTTGCTGAATATTAATTTAGAGATTTAAGGTGCTATGACCGCCATTTTGTTGTTTCAATGTATATTAAAATTTAAAGAGCTTGGAAAAAACTGTAATCTTTGGTAATAATTATATGGGAATGGGGATGATCTCCATTGACCTTCCCTTAAATGTATCTCTGACTATTTATTGATTTCACGTTTAAAACCACTATGAATATCGATTATTGAATCAAAAATAATTAATTCATTATTGTTTTATCCCGTATTCTTTGCTTTAGTCGCGAAAGAGAACAAAACCAGGAATGAGTTTACAAAGGGTTTTATGTTGACTAGAGAGGACACAGTCTTATAAAGAATACTTTTATTTTGTATTCAGAATACGTATTTGAATAAAAGGGTGAAAATTTATTCAAAATAAATATTCGAATATTTTTCAAAAAGTAAATTCAGAATAATTTTATGAATACTTAAAAATTATTCGAATACATCTAATATTAACATTACATTTAATTTAATTTTTTTTTTTTTTTTTTTATTTAAATGAAATTGTTATTATAATCATTATTATCAATAATCTTTATTATATTTTATATAATTGTATAAGTTATAGGTTTTGTTGCATTTGATCATCACAACTTATTTCAAAATTTGTTTCAGTCATTCTCAGTGTATTTATAGTTTATATTATTTATAAACACAATTTTTTTTTCTGAAAAATTATTAAAATTTAAAATAAAAATATCAAAATATATATTCAAAATAGATATTTGAATACATTTTTTTGAAAGTATTTAGAATAGTATTCAAATACAGAAAAAGGTATTAAAAAAGTTTTATTTGAATACTTTACAAGACTGAGAGGATATATTTGGATGGTTTAGGAGACATGTGATTCGAAGATATTGCGAATCACTCTGTATGGAGTGTGGTGATGATAAAGAAAACCATGCAGTATGAAGACGGTCGTAAGCCTAGATAGTTTGAAAAAGAGGTGAGGAAATGAAAAGTAATGTAAACAAAAAAAAATGTTGACAAAATTATATTCCTAAGACACGGTAAGGGGAGAATAAAACCTCTTATTATGGTTCAGTGGTACGAATAAATTTGTTTTCCAATGTTTAAACGTTATGAAATTGTGGATGGAATTGTGTTCAAGGATCTCCAAACATTTGGTAAGAAAAAGACATTTTTCTAAAAAGTTACAAAACCTTAATGACATGACAATCAGTGGACTGTAACAGTGTAAACAAGAGTTTTTTTCTTTATTCGTTAGTTAGCTGTTTATGAAAAAGTATGGTTAAACCGAGAAAATGCCCTATTTTTTGTATTTATCCCAAAAAATTTCTATTATTCATTTAAATATTTTCATTTTGTATTATACTGTTGTAGATGACGATGGGTTAATATCTCAAGTTTTTAGTACTAGTAATATTGGTGTAATATCTAAATTACTGAAACAGATTCAATAAAATAACATATTTTATAATTTTATACTCGAATTTGGGGCGGTTTTACTTTGTTTTAGAAAAAACTATTGAAAAATTTGAAAAATTTATAATTTACCAATTCCATTTTATCCAAATTATCCACCTTCAATCTATTTTATTCACACTGACGGAATAGATAAATTATTTCTAGTAAATTAAAATGGAAAAAATATATTGATTCACTCTGAACCTAAAATTAACATATAGTTACTATTTACAAACTTCAATTTCTTTGTAAATTCTAAGAAGCGGTATAACGCGAGGGTTTTGAGTATTTTGTAAAGGACATAACATCTTAATTTAAATAAAATGTAAAACAAAACTACATAACATTAAAACGATCGACGAATTCATTGTGCTACGGGAAGTGTTGTCACCATTACATGGATTTTATAAATTTTATTCCTATGTGTCCATGTTCTCCGCATAACCTCGAGTAACTTTTAAAAAGACACGTATTTTTCGGCTGTTTCAAAACGATTTTCTCTCTTTCTGTTTCCGTTCACGAGATATTTCCCGCCATCGTTATAACAATAATAACAATTGTAATAACATTTTCGACGCGTTGTTTGTGGTAAATAAAACAAAACAAACGTGTGTTTCTCAATATTATTATTGCCGACAAAAAACTCCCGTGTCACTTGGCGTATGCGTGAATGGGTGTAAAAAAACCGGAGAAGTTTTACGTGACATTTCCAAATCCGTCGTTCGGCTCGAGGGGAGACGCGAACGTCGCGCGTCGTCGTCATTCGACGGTAACAGCGTCTTAAAGTATGTGTTCCGAAATGTCAACGCTAATGCGGCGTCGGAGGAGTTCCGGGGGCTATACGCATCGTTATATTACTATACGTGATAGAAAATATGACGATTTTTGTCGCCAGCTGCAAACTATTGTCACGGCGTGATAATAAAATATACAGGGTTACTACGAGGAATATTCGCACTAATTAAAAAAAAAAAAAAGAAAAAAAAAGCGAAGCAATATTAATAAAAACAATACAGGGTTACCACGAGGTCAAGGATGTAATGACGGTTATGCAATTAGTTGAGTGTTATGAATTAAATCCATTCTGTCCACTATTTGGAAGTTGTCTGCGATGTCCACACTCACTCAACGTTTTTTTGTACTTAATTATTTATTTATAATAATCAATTGTCAAAAAACCTAAAATTACAGATTTAGTAAGGAAAAATAACAGCTTTTAAGTGTGAATAATAATAATAAAAATGAATATTAACTAATCAATAGACATAAACAGAAAAAGAATTTTCAAATTGGCCTGTGTCAAGTTATTATTGATCATTGTTTAAATAATCTTTAGTACACAAAAGAATAGAAAAAGGAGCAACGTCGTGGGTAGAAAACGACAGACTACGAGACTCGTATAACGTATGTGTTGAAGAATTACGAAGAAATACGAGTTAAAAGGAAGTCGGTGATCATTCAGACATTTGATGTTGAAATCACGTAATACAGGGCCATGATCATTTCGAAAATGATCGATATGTACTTACTTGAAACGTTAAGAATGCGTTGCATAGTGTGTTTCATTTGCTTGCGGTACACCACTCAGTGAGGGTCCCAGACAACAGAAATAAATTCGAAAATAGATCTTACTAATTCAAAACATAGAGCCTTTGAAGACCTAGAAAGTTAAACTTCATAGTAACTCTCTTTATAAAACCTAATACCTTAATTGTCTTGCACTTGATACAATAATATTAAGTGTTAGGACATAATGACGAAACTAAGATCACACACCTCATTTTCAATGGACACCAGATTAGTGTTATTAAACGAGCATCAGGATAAGGATATAAACTTATATTTATCGAAATTGAAAGACAAAACAATGTTTGTACACTCTTTGATGGTATCTGTATTAACGAAATCTTCTAGATTATCAATTTTTGAAAAAAAACTTGATTTCATACACAAAGCACATTTAGTTCACAGTAATGAGAGACCTTTGAGATGAATAATGCAAATAAAATAAAAGATAATTACCCACTTTGCGGGGGACACCATACGTAGCTGTAATGATATTAGACTTAAAATTAAAAATTTTAACCCCCAACAAATAAGAATATATCCAGATTAATTCTTTAACTTTCGCAGGAGGTTTGGTTATTTTTCTTCATTAAGTTTCCTTGGCTCGCTATTTTTTGACCTACTGAGAAGATCCTTAAGGTCACGCTCAAGACAGAAATAAAAAAATTAAAAGAGTCGTTTTATTGTAATCGTTAACGTTCGCAGACAGTTTTGCCAAAACGGATAGCCTGTTTTGCACGGTTAGGCGACTATAATAAATTGTTAGTTAGTGTACGTAGTGTGTACACGACACGATCGCTGCTGCAGTCGTCTTAAATATCACGTCCAAACGGCAGCCGATGAAAAGGGTTATGTTACAAAAGGGTTTTTCGACAGACCGTTTAGCGTACGACCCCGTCGAGACGACGACCGATCATTATCGTTCCGGTGACCTTTCGTTGTTTCCGGCGGCGTGGTGGCAAAGGTCAAGTTTGTCGGTGGTGGCTTCGGCTAAGAAACGACTAATTGCAAAGGCTTACTCGAGAATATTAATTCGTGAAATGTTCCACACTCGTCGTCGGTACATGACTTCCCCTGTGAAATCCAAACGCCTACAATCGCTGTTGTAAGACATGATTAGTTTCCGCCTAAATAGTTTTATTTATTTTTTATTTTTTGACCATATATTAAACAGTCGATTACTTTTATTATTATGGTTGTCATTTTCCAGGTTGTCACTTACAAACAAAAAATTTAAATAAGAGGATCTGTACCACTGAATTCCCCCCCCCACATCATCCCACAGTTACGGTCTCACGTAGAAAAATAATTTTCAGAAAACAAAACATCACTCCACCCAAATCTAAAATCAATAAGTATTTAGAAAAAAAAAAATATATCATGGAAATATTTTCGGTGATCAAAAATTATAAATCGTAAATACCCAAAACAGTAACCATTAAGGCCATTGCATTTTTTATGAAAAACGTTTTTGATTTACGAGAAAAAATTTGTTTTTACCACCAACCACCACTACCCAAATTTTATTACACAGACTTTGTAATAAAATCTCTATGTCTGTGTCTAATGTATCTTACATTAATGTAAATTTCTTTTTTGAAATACTTTTTTCATACAGAAATGCTTGTTTAAATATTTATACAATACATTTTTAAATCAGAAATCATACCCAGGGAACACTTTAATGAAACAATTTTGCAAAAAAAAAAAAAGACTTCTTCCAAAAAAACGTCAAAAATCAAGTCATCTTTTGTGTTTATAACCATTGAAAGTTAAAATTTGTATAAGATTGATCATTTTTTTTAAAATTGTTTTAATAAAAATCGTAAAACTATTTAAATTTAATTTTCACTCAATATTTTCTTTTATCAAAATATGTTTTACTTGTTTTCTAGACTTCGTATAATTCTTATAGAAATCGACTCAATGAATATTTTTTTGCAAGCGTATTAATTTCAGAATTACAACTTAAATGACAGTTTATTTAAATAAATGCCAGTATTCTCTTTTATATTTTATATAACACATTCAATATTAGTCAACTTATATTTACTTTTTTCTGTTAAAATTAGTATTATCAATTTTTAAAAACCAAAATATAGAAATATTTATCATATCCAAGAGTATTTAAATGATTAGAGATTATTCTGTTATTATCAATTCCAAAATTAATATAGCTTAAATTTTGAAAGTATCAATAAAACCAATAGACAAATTTCGGAAAAAATTTATATATGTAACAATTGTCAAACATACTAAATAGAAAACTAACAATTTATTATTGTTATCTATATTCTGATGATCCCTTCAGAATCGAATGATTTATCGTTTCTTTAAAATTCAATACACCTACTTATAGTATTCCTCTCAAAGAACGAAGAATATCCATTGTGTGAAGTATGTTCTGCTTTGAATATTATATACTAATATTTTGGTTCATATTTCGATGATCATCAAACATTTTTATCTCTCACCTTTGTAACAACTAATCAATATCACAAAAATTAAAATTGAAGTTTAAATGAATAAATACTAGTAGAATCTACTTACTACAAAAATAGTCAAGGAAATATTAACTTGAAAGAAAATTATTTTTTTATTTGTTTGGATATATTAAATTATTTTACTCTTCGTATAGTAGGGTACGCAAAGTGTTTTTATATTATATCTTCTTGCCAATAATAATATGTTTATGTAGGTATTAATATTTCTTTCCAAGCCTCTGAATACTAAGGTACCACAGTCACATTAGTCACAGGGTGACGCGTGGTGCCGTCATAAAATACCTTATTTGCACTGCCACTGATCCAAGTGTTTTGGAAAAGTAAATCGGTAGAATAGAGTAAAATTACATTTTCGGTATACAAAAGGGTCAAGCGGGAAGACGTAGCGTGTCGACGGGTAATAATAATATTTTAATCTTACAATAACATTATTATTATCATGTTCCATAGTATGTCGGTAGTGCGCGTCATAATCGCGTGTATTTCGGACTTAAAGGTCACGAAGGAATCGTCTTAAAAATGTCTTGTAAAAATCGATCGTAGAATGTGTGACTGCTGGTCTGCACATTAATTTATGGAAAATCCAATGTTAACAGTAAAATATTCCTTACACGAGATTTATGCGATATAGTATTTAGATAATATTTAGTCTTAATTTAAAAAATAATGGAGCTAGAGACTTGTCGTCAAGGATTGTGTACAATTAGCTACTCTGAGCATGGGAATAAGTATTTGAAAAATTGACCAAATTTATTCAAACTTATTTAATTTTAAAAATTTTGAATATTGAACCAGTAAAATTTTATTTTAATCAAATGATTCTCAAGAGTTTATAGATTCTGTGTGGAGCTATCTTTCAATCATAACCTTAGAAATCATTTAATTTTCAATTCGGTATTTCCCACACGTGTAATAATTTTCATAAAATTTAGCATGATTAATATATTTTTATAGGCGTATAAAATTAAAATTACTGCTCAACGATGGTTAATTCAGATAATTTCAGATTTATATTCCTTATTGATAATATAAGTGCACTGTTTTTAAGGAAAAACTTTGAATATAAATTTAATCATAATATAATAGGTCATCAAATACGTTTTTGTTAAAATCAGTAGCTTAAATTTTTAATCATAAGAGCTTTTCTCTTCGGAACATGCGAAACTAATCATAATTCACGACTTGTTAAATGCATAATATAGATTATTCTCTTACAACTTTACAACCCTTTCTAAAATCAATACAGCATAAATATTAAAAATGTTAACAATGTCCATTCATAGACAAATTTCGAATATAGTGAAAAAGTAAAGTAAAAATGTTTAAACGATCAATATAAAACTGACAATTATCATTGTGTATAATTATTAATTGATAATAAATTAAGATCTTCTGAGAATTGATTATTTTAAGAAATTAACTCAAGCACTCGGTATATCCAACACGAGAAGCGAAGAATACTCATGGCGCGAAAAACATTCAGCTTTTCTTTTTTTTTTTTTTACAGTAAAAACTGATTTTTCAAAGACTAATTATTATGATTATTCTAAGAATTGCGGGGCGCTTTGTAATTATGCGCTTTCGGCAATTAAGTTCTATGATTTATTCTCGGTTATTAAGATGACACTTTATCTAGCAAAAAGAGCCGCGAAACCACTGCTCCACGCAATCGCGTATTTCGTAATTAAAATGAAGAGCGTGTTGTTTTATTTTTTATTTTTCCTGTTAATTTAGTATTAAAGTTTTGAACGCGTATATTTTTCTTAAATTATTATGAATTTAATTAACTTTGAAAAACTCTTATTATTATCCGAGAACGATGACGGAAAACATAGAGAAAAAAACAAACTACGCCAACTCTAAATATTTCTGAAAAATCGACTACCGTTTTTGATAAAATAATTTATACAGTAAATAATAAATAAAATAACAAGTCGTAATAAATTCCGTCATGTGGCACGATGTAATAATTAGAAAACATTTTTTAAACCGTCACACTTTCGAATAGTATCTATTGTTTTCCAAATAACTAAAACGAAAATATTTCCCAAACTATTTTCAATAAGTACATAATTTATATTAAAATATATCTCGTTAGAGTAGAGAGAAAATTCGTTAACGGCGAAATTTCGTTTGATTAAAAAAAAAAAAAAAAAAATGGCATTATGTGCATGGAATTGTAATCCATTATTTGTAAATTCGCTTTAAAATGGAAATATCTGTAATAACTTCTTATTTATTTATTTTTTTTATAGAGTCGAGTACAATTTTTAATTGGGTAAATTCATTAAAATAAAAAAAAATTTCCTTAGACATTCAATTAAAATTATCAATCCTTTTACCGTTTTTATTTGTGACTTAATATTTAACTAATAAATTAACATTACAATTTTATTGTTATAATTTCAGTGTTATAAAAAACTATTTTTTTCCTTAAAATTGACTTCTTATCATTAAGTTTTGAGCTGACAATCAAATTTGGTTTCCATTATTTTTACATGTATTTTTTTGATACCTCTCGTACGTTTTAGTACATTAGGTTAGTAAAGAAGCTAATTGTTTTATAATGATATTTGTATTTTGTAAACCTTATTTCTACTCAGATCAGTACGAGTAAAGTGGGTTTTAGGTAATACATTTTGATAGAATGGAACTTTATTTTAAAAACGGTCAATAGATTTATCAAGCATAAGAAAAACTACAAAAAATTGAGTGAAAATGGTAAAATATGCCGAAATAATAAATTGTCATTAAATTGGTTTCAGTAATTCAGTAATAACTTAAAAACTAATAACACAAGAAACTTGTATTTTTTATTCATTATCAACAATCAATATTGTAATATGGACCAAAAATAATGTATAAAACAATTTTTAACTTTTTTCGAACAAATATTAAATTTCTGAAACGATTGAAGTTTAACGTGTCTGGTGATTTTTTTTCTAAAAGTATTTAAAATTCTTAATTCAGTAGAATTTTATTTATTTATTTTTTTTTTTTTCTACAAAATTTCTCGCTTATCTTTTTATCTATAATATACATTTTTTAAAACTTGGCTCATTAATAATGGTTTAGAAACGTTTTAAGTCAAAATAATGAAGGATGCTAATCCGTTCAAATAACGGAAGTATTATTTTTGGTATTATTTCGTAACACGTAATAAATTAAATTTATTGTTTTGCGAGTAGAAAGTCGTATACGACCTCGTATATAGCCATATAGGTAAGCTTACATTTACATTATTCTTAGAATTTCACTTTTAAATTATAAAAACTTTAACTTATAAAACACGGAAAAATAGATCATTCTCGCGAATAATAGAATGTACATAAATATAATAATTCCTCTATTGTTGAATAGCTGAATGCACTCGAAATAAAATTGCCAACTTAATGTTTTAATATTAACTGAAGTTCCGCTCAGAGTCGTTTCATCAAAGTAACGATTTATCGTATCACCACATGTGTATTCCACTCACGAGGAATGAAGAATACCCATGGAGCTAACGGTAAGGTCTGCTTTCAATATAGAGAAATAAATCGAATCGTTGAATTCAATACAATAAATTGTACTCGGCACGTTTTAAGGGATGTGTGTTCAGATATTGTAATTATACTCGTCCAAATGACACGCAGTCACGTGCATCACGGACATACGAACACTACATGCAAATTGCAATATTATATTATCCTATTATTGTGATTTCTATACGTGTCTATAACAGTAACATTAATTGACAATTGCCGTGTAATCGAGTGCACGTGAAACGTAAGCGTATAATACAATATATTGTGTAGTGTGCACAAGTAGTGTGGGCCAATAATATTGCAGCAAACCCTCCCACCAAAGGTCTACTGACAGGGTAGACACGAATCGACATGCTTTCGAATTTTGAGTTCCCCCGGGGACGCCGGTGATGTGTGCAGTGCATTTGCATAGGTCGATACGTATATTATACATAAAATATATAAGTGTGTGTGTTTGTGTGTATGTGTGTAGGTAGACGGGTACTTTTTCAATTTCTACGACGGACGAATGTGTATTAAATATGTTTTTGTTATTCGACCGAACGAATGGTGGGTATATGAAACAGTGCATTTTGTAATCCACACACTTCAAAATACAAGTGCCCACCAAGGGAGTTATTTCAGTTTTCTTTTTTTCCGAGAGTTTGTCAAAACATATAAATTCTGATTGATTTCGTTGTTGCGTGGGCTGTTTTCAAAATATATCTAATATTATGGGGAACGGAGAAATAGTAACATGGATTACACGTTTCTCAATATCTCCTATCATTATAAATTATTAGGACAGTAGTCTACGTCATAAAAAGTGGCGATTGGCCGCCATTTCTCCCCGGACCTCGCCCAGTCTACAGACAATGGTTCTCATTTTATCGCGGTGTTAATATATTAATAATAATTAATGAACTATAGTTATTAAGCTTGTGTTGTGTTATGTTTACATAATACATAAATAATAATAACTGGTGGGCACATTTTTTAATTCGATCACATTTTTTCCGAATTCAACATTTAAACGTTTTAAATTAAATTTGTTTAAAAATGATATAATAACGATACATAAATAATATATATATATATATATAAACATTTTATACCTGGGACACCCAATCCACCTGGAAGTGTGTAATTCAATACCAATAAGGAAGCCGACTGAGACTTACCAGACGTTCCATAAATGCAAAACCAATACGTTCGTTAACGTTTTGTGAACGCTATATACGGTGTGTGTGTGTGTGTGTGTGTGTGTCTACGTTAGCGTAAACTTTGTCAAACAATAATTATTACGCTATTACATCGTTAAAACGAGATTTTCTCGACCGCAGTGCTCGTCATTAATACAATATAATAATACGTCACGTGTAGAATGTACATATTATTATTATTCAAATTGCAGCCGAAGCCCGTGTTCGCGATGAAAAGTTTGGACAGAAACTCTGTGGATGCCACCCCGTCGTGGGAGTCTTGTCGACTGAGGGAGGGTACTGGAGGTAAAACCATAGAAATTTTATTTCTGTGGCATTTGAGCAGACGTCATGTTGCGCGATTCTGCAGTTGGGTGACGACAGTGGACGGTCCGAACGACACCCGGAGTTTTCCGACTCGCCCTTCTCCAGTCAGTTAAGCCCAGATTAAGACGGGCCGGCCTGTGCTAGCATTCGGGGGAGACGCTTTTAGCCGATAATCGTAATGATTCTCGTTGCCCATCTGCACCGCGAGGAGGTAAGCGACGTTGAGGAAGCCGCGGAACCAATCATCCCGCCGCAAGACAACAAGGACTCGGGTCAGCAAAACTGGGCTCCGTAGATCCGACGTTTCAACTTACTACTAAGGTTCGGCTGACTACCGGCACGCGGCGGGAAGACTTTCCGCGTGCTCCAGGTTCAGCGTACTACAAAGGTTCACCATTTGTTCGAAAATACTAGGTTCTTTACAAAGAGATAGACTACTTGAAATTGAATTTGTTTTTCCCCAAACGGTAAATTAATACTTTAAGATTTTTTCAAACAGAATAAGAGTTGCTAAGTTTTCTGAAAATGTGTTATTTTTCCAAATAGCTCACTAATTATCAGACTTTACAGAAACTGTTTTATCGCTAAGATGAGATTAACATACAGACAAAGTATTTCAAATACGTTTAATATAATGAGCTTGCATAAATTCTTAATCCTATGAGATACCATTTTTTTTTTAATGTAACACTAGAAAAATTTGACAGGAGGGAAACTTGCCCTTGTGTCACCCCCGGATAAGCCTTTGCGTATTTTTAATTTTTTGTGACGCCGGTTGACGAGAAAATATACTGTTAGATTTTGCTGAATGGGGCCGGTGCAGACGCGATTGTCGTAAAGGTTGTCCGTGGAGCAAAAGGAAAAGGGGTCGAAGAAGGGTCGTATTTCGAGAAGGGCGAAATGCGAAATTTGAATATTATCATGACTTGTGGGCGTACAGGAGTCGGGCGTGTCGTTACTACTTAACAGTGTAATAAAATAGAAATAATTATGAACGCCGCCGATACAATATTATAATTTATGATAGTGATGTTAATAACGTAATGACTTATGTAATACATTATTACTTTATGAAAACTTCAAATAAATAGAGGAATAGAATTTTTGGATTTTTAGTCGCGATAATGTGTTCAATTATCATTAAACACTTTTCCTCTTTTTCAATAGATATGCAATTTTTTTTTAAAAAAAATTCATGATACGCATGGAGTAGTTTTACCCCGTTATAACAATATAGGTGTTATTTATTTAATATTAATCGCAAGTTATCATACTAAATTTCGATGTATTTTATAAAAAAAAAATCATACACATACAACTATACAAGTAGTAACTTATTAAATGGAGTACAAATAACAAGCACATATTTTTTAAAACCATTTAGCGCCTTACGGGAGTAAAATGTCAAATTGTGACCGTCACAATGTAATGTGACATAATAGTATGTCATGTAGGTGCAATGGTCTATGTGGTCAACAATTTTTAAAATTGTTTTTAAATAAATTTTTCACGACCACAGTAAAATTTTCATCGAGAGAAGCCTCGTATAAATGCAATTAGAAAAACGATGCAAACGTATCGAATTCTAGGCCTTAGTTATTTTTGCTATTCGCTTTTTGTGAATATTGTCTATCGTCGAAAATGAACGATTCCTTATTTTCTGAATATTGTTTGAAATATAATCATATTTAATTACATCATTATTTCGCAGTAAACACGAGGTTTCAACGTATCTAAAGGATTAAAAATACGAGAGCGATTTCGGTACGCGAGTAAAACGCAGAATTCGCACACGAACGAATCCGGTGCATTGGCAAAGGAAGTAATACTATTATATTGTATTATGTAATGCTCCGTTCAAGACGATTGTATATTAATTTTAAGCATTATTTACGCGCACTTTGTTTGAGGAATATAATAGCAACGACGCGACGACGTGACGGTCTGACGAGGCTTAAAAAGTCACCGTTCGAAACACGGTCCTTTTGTGTTTTAAGTAGACGTGTATTATAATATAAAAAAAAAAAAGTTGTATACATCACATCACGCATCAATCAGTCGTTTGCGCATTTCATAAAACGAAAATCCGAAACAAGACGATAAACGACAGAGGCGACGATTTGATTTATAATTATTTTAGAACGACGAAACAATAATATTTTTATAATACTCACCGTATTATAAAATATAAGGGTATGGATTAATGGATCGATGGGTTGAGTGCAACTAAATAGAGCGCAGTGTCATTTTTACCTGATTTTTGTTGTTATTTTGAAAATATTGGAAATTTCTCATATTTGTTATTTTTTAAACAGTGCAATTTTTAATTTTTGATATTAAGAATTGAAAATTTAATATTATAATCTTACTCGAATATTTATATCTGTTTAACCTGAAAAATGTCGAAAATTGTAAGTCAAATTTCTTCTCTATAACCATTTGAAAATAAAATAACATATTTTAACGTTGATAAAAAAAAAAAAAAATTGATTTTATTAAAACTTGGTACGAGTATATAGGTAGAGAATTTTGTTGCAAATATTTTGGTGCAATTAAATTTTTTACGGATGAATAATTAAACATTTTACAAGGGTTTGATTAAAAAAAAAATTCGACGAAAATACGAACAAAAAATCGTCATATATTTCTAGTATACAAACTCTCCAAAAAATTTGTAATGTTTTTTTCTTTCTTATGGATTTTTTTGACGCTGAGTGATATGATGTGAACTGAAATCCACGTGGATCAATAGTTTCCTAATTGTTCGATTTTGAAAATTCAATATTTTTGGATATTGTATTAAATAAATTACAGAATACAATATATTGTATGTTTCAATAAAATTGATGTATTTTAGTTTATGCTTATTATTTATGAGAAGCAGACATGTACTCGTCCCCGTTGAACGGCATTAATGAGGATTTTGCTAAGAAATCAATTTGAATATTGGTCTACAATTTAAGTACAAAATATAAATATTTCTACATAGAATAAATGAAAAGTATAAAATAGAGATTAAGGTACATTTATGATTTTTCATAGGGCTTTTTTTGGATCAAAGTCATTCACTTGAAAACCTGTATATCAGTCTCGATTGTTGTACTGGTTTTGACTCTTATAGTTAATATTCATTTATTATCATTATTATTTTTTTTTTTTTTTTTGAGAGAGGAAGGGAATTTACTTATCGAAAAATTTAAAACTAGTATTGGATATCAAAAAACCAAGCCTAGTCCCAAGATTGAAAACTAAACCTTAAAATGCAAAAATCTCATTCAAAATGA
This sequence comes from Stegophylla sp. TES_Ste_2020, assembly GCA_025469315.1. Lineage (NCBI taxonomy): Eukaryota > Metazoa > Arthropoda > Insecta > Hemiptera > Aphididae > Stegophylla > Stegophylla sp. TES_Ste_2020. The sequence goes on along the minus strand of JAIPRM010003127.1, from coordinate 1,827 downwards.
AATATTGAAATAAAAATAATCAAGTACAAAATTTCACATTTGAAAACGAAAACGAATATCGGTGTTCAAATTGAAAGCGTAAGCAAATAAAATATGTAATACAGGTAAAGAAATTAAATTTTCATTTTCAAACACTGAGCTCTGTAAATTTGCTCTATTATGTTAAATATAACAACATAAAAATTGGCTTTGCTAAACGGGCATTTTGAATTACACAAGTACAAATACAGGAAACAACACTTGTAGGAGATGTGATTGTTTCTCAAACGAAAAACTCAGTAACTATTTTTAGTCGGCAGTATTATCTCACTCTTCATTATCCACTGACGGGAAGGGTTAGGGTGACACGTTTGAGGGGTGGTTGTCAGGCCGTGACGTCGTTTCGTGTCCGGCACGCGACTGCCGACGACGAGATAAACAGCTTCATTTGGCGTTTTAGGCGTACGCCGCGCGCCGGTTCGCTACCCGTCAGCCTCCGGCAAAACTGAACCATGTTAAAACATTATTGTTATCGTTGTTATTATTATTATTATAATCACGTCGCGCGTTGAGTCCCGGAGACTTGGGCGAGAATGTTTTGGGGACGTGGGCGTGAATACAATCGTGTAAGGTAGTCGCCAGTAGGGTTAGTACATATTGTATTTTAGAACGTGGAACGGGCAACAATATGAATTATCAGTGATACGAGTTTATAAAAACTTAAAACAATAAAATTAATTAGAAACCGGAAAGTGAGAGGAGAGAGAGAATAGACAGTTTTTTCTATTACTGGGAAATATGTAATATGTATATAATATATATATATATATATTATGTCAAAGACTTCCAGCAAATAAAAATATGACTCTGGAATAAATATGGAATTTTGGAAATATCTTATTTGTTTTTTGTTTTTTTTTTTCTCTCTGGAAGTACTTTTTGTACATAAATACTTGTTCAAGTATCTCGATTAGCAAAATTTTAAAATCGGATTTGCTTCTAGTTGGTACTTTTTACAGATGTCATTTTTTGAATTTCTCAATTTCTCAATTATTCATTATTTATTATTATTGTTATTTTTTTTTTTTTTTTTGTGAGGGGACTTCACAAGTTTGACAAAAAACCATTCAAACTTTATGACAACATAATCATAGATAGACAATAATACGAAAAACATTTTGGCTCAAAAATATGTTGGAAATGTGTTGTAAATATTTTCTAAAATTTTTTTCTCATTAATAATTGTTTTTTTCTTTCCTTTATTAAAGTTTTTAGGTGAAACAAAAGTATACTGAAGTAAAGTAAAGTAAAGTAAATTATAGACGAAAAGCCGATCATACCTTGAACCACGGATATTCTTTGCTCTTTGGGTTAGATACTTTTGGTGAGTCTGTTGAATATTATGACTATTATTATTCTTTTATTATTAACTTCCCTCGTTCAGAACAGTCTTAATGTAGGAACGATTTATCATTTCTTTAAAATTCTACACACTCACTTAGAGTATCTGACCCGAAGATTTTAATATATAATTAATTATAGTATGTTAACCTTTATAAACACTGAATAGTATGTCACAACTAATAAATATGAAACACGAATCCCTTTGTAAAATTATCGGCATAATTTATATAATAGTAATATAAAGTTTACATAATTATGTTGGGAATCCCATGATACGATTATAGTGCGCACGGATTGAGGTGGCGCGCGACCGTGCGGCGCCGCCTAAATGTTTACCGGTATAACAACCGAAAATATTGAATTTTCAAAATAGAATAAAATAGATAGAAAACTATTGTTGCATGTGGATTTTAATTCACACCATCGTATACAGCGTCGAAAAAT
>JAIPRM010003126.1:0-27207 GCA_025469315.1 Stegophylla sp. TES_Ste_2020 | reverse complement strand
AAAGAAAAAAAAAAATAAACATCATTGTAAAATCATAAGCTTCTTCACTTCGTTCAGAATCTAAAAAATAAACATCATTGTAAAATCATAAGCTTCTTCACTTCGTTCAGAATCTAAAATGTTGTAAAAAAAAAAAAAACATAAAAAAATGCATATTAAAAGCATATATTGATATTAATTGATTATTTTTAATTTTTTTTAAGAGAATATTATAAGAATATATTAAGGTTTTTTAAAGAATATTAGCATCATATTTTAGGTGTTTTAAGAGAATATAAATCCGGTCTTTACTAATAATAAATAAAAAAATTATTTAGGTGTAGCAGTAAAAATTATAGCCATTAGAATTTACTAGTTTGAAGTTTGACTAAACTTAACAATAATTATAACAAAATAGAATAAAAACTTATACTTTCAGCAATAATATTATGACTTTTTTTTTCGATAGTAAATATCCATTTACAACAAATCTTCTAAAAACTTTTATATAAATCTAAAACGAACCCTCATTTTCAATAATAACAAAATTAAATTTATTGATTTCAATTAAATTATAGAAATACAATATGATAATTAAAACTCAATATTAAAATTATTTTTTTAATTATGACAATTAATTAGGATAAACATAACTCAAGTAGTTATCGCAACTAACTGAGTAAAAAAATTCCAATTTTTTTTTGCAATGAATTAATAATATAATTTTTATTACATAGCATTTTCGGATGAAATCGGAACTCGAATATTTTGTGAAGTTTATTCGAAAATGATGCGCATAATGTAATTAATAATAATATGTCCCTACTTATTATTAAACCTATTAAATAATTAGATTCAGAAATGTTGACCAAAGTCGATAACTCGTATTTTATTACTTGAGCTATTCTCGCAATAAGTTTTGCAGTTAACTTAATCATGGCCGTGAGAATAATATTACTGTACGAAACACGGTTTGTAGTTTCGTACTACGATCCAATTATGTCGTCACATGTTACTTTAGATTTTCGTTGACAGCTTTTCATAGCGTGCGAGTTTTCTCGGTAATTCAGAAATGTTATATTCATAAGGAGAATTCAGAAAGATATTTCAAAAGATTGAGTTCATAAGTTATTATATAGTGCGATTGTTCGAAACCAGAAATGAGTAGTTTTCCAGAACGGTTTTACCGACGAAATATAATCAAATCTTGTATAAGTGAAAAACGGATAGTGAATTATGATGATATTTTTAAAAGTGTTGGATCAACACGGAGTTTCTTATGAAAACGTTCTGCGTAATAAGTTAGTTTTGGTAAGATGCGCAACATAATGAATATCAACTCTACACTAACCACTTCTTTTTTTGGATTTGCCGCGGTAAAACAACATATTTTCGGAGGAACGTACTGTGTTTTCAAAAGAAATCTATGAAATGTTTCATTATTTATTTGTCGAGTTTTACACGTTTCTGGCAATTGTCTCTACGTATTAGAGTCTAAGACTTTGGAAACAATTGACGATGACGGTAGGTATATCGGATGGAATACATTTTCATAAGATATTTATTATTTAATAAGTAAAAATAATATTCATCGATAAAATAATATACACCTACGTACAGCAGCAAGCAATATATACTCTTTATGCTTTTTATCTTTTGTTTTCATAAAATACTTTGTGTGTGAAAATGTGAAATGATCACGCGAGTAAAACACTATTAAATTGATAATATAATATAAACATTTTCAACATAAGTTGTGTGTTTTGTCGAACGAATTCGACAAATATCATTAGGATAACAGCAATAAAAATAAGTGTAAAATATACGGTTTTATGGTAGTATTTTACTCGAACCGATATTTTCACTCGTCTGATTAAATATAAAATGGCAAAGACTATTTCAAAAAATGGTTTACGAAAAAATTCGTAGTATCAGTAAAATATGTATCCATTTAATGAGTAACTTCATCTAATGAAATTACGTTACGTTTTAGACATTTTTAATAGGAAATAAATTTCAAAATAATTAATTTTTGTCTATATAATTGTCTCGATTAATTCTAGACAAACTGGTTCAACAAAAAAAAAAAAAAAAGACATTAAAACCCTATACGGAAATACCAAATCTAACCTGATTTTATTATTCTTTTTTTTCCTCGTTATATACTCCTGGTCTTTCTGTTTTTACCTTGTGTAATCTATATTATATTATAAGTGAAATCAGCCATTAAACAACTGAAAGAAGGCAAAGCATCCGGTCCCGATCAAATACATTCCGAATTTATCAGATTACTGGATGATGAGAAAATTAGATGGATCACAGTAATATTCAATTCAGTTTATAAGTCAGGTATAATTCCCGAGGATTGGATAAAATCCAAGTTTATTGCCTTACCTAAAAAATCGAGCGCAAAAACATGTGGAGATTATAGAACGATCAGCCTGATGAACCATATCCTGAAATTGTTTTTAAAGATTATTCATAAGAGAATATATAAGCTATGTGAAGACCAAATAGCACCTAATCAGTTTAGGTTTTTGAATGCTGTTGGCACAAGAGAGGCATTGTTTAGTGTACAGAGGTCCTCTTCCAAAGATGCAGAGATGTAAATCGCAATGTATTTGTCTGTCTAGTTGATTATCAGAAGGCTTTTGATCGTGTTAGACATGATATAATGATTAGAATTTTAGAAGAAATAGGAATAGATGAAAAAGACCTTAGAATAATTACCAACTTATATTGGAAGCAAACAGCGGTTCTCAAAATGGAAGGAGAAACAACAGATCCAATTGAAATTCGACGTGGAGTGAGACAGGGGTGTATTCTGTCACCCATCTTGTTCTGAATATATCTTTAGAGAAGCTCTAAATGAGGTAGAAAAAGAATATCTATAAACGGCACAAGATTAAACAACTTACGTTATGCCGATGACACCATAGTCTTTGCGGACACTATTGAGGGCTTTCAATTACTTATGGATAAAATAACAGAATCTAGCAGGAAATGCGGACTGGATATAAACACAAACAAAACTAAATTCATGATTATAAGCAAGGAAGACATCACAGGAGTTCATTTAACCATAAATCAAACCAGAATTGAAAGAGTGCATAAATATCAATATCTTGGCACCAACATTAACGAACAATGGGACAACGCAGAAGAAATAAAATGTCGTATTGGAAAAGCCAGAAATGTATTTAATTCAATGAGTGCGTCATTCAAGAGCTACAACCTGTCTCTACAGTTAAAAATAAGACTACTGAGATTTTCTACGTGTTCTCAATTCTTTTATATGGTGTAGAAACTTGGACTCTAACCAAAGCCACTTCGAATAAGTTAGAAGCATTTGAACTATGGTTATACAGAAGAATTTTGAGAGTAGCATGGACTGAGAAAATTACCAATATCGAAATATTGTGTAGAATGGGAAAGGAAAAAGAATTAATGGTAACAGTTAAATGCAGAAAACTCCAGTACTTAGGACATATTATGCGAAACAAGCGCAGATCTGATCTTCTCCAATGTATCCTACAAGGAAAAATAGATGGCAAAAGATCACCTGGAAGAAGAAGAACGTCGTGGCTAGCCAACCTCAGAACATGGTTCGACAAAAGTTCAGTAGAACTATTCCGGAGCGCAACCAATAAAACTCTTATATCAATGGTGATCGCCAACATATGAAACGGATCGGCACATTAAGAAGAAGCCACATACTGATAGACACTCGAGAATATGATTTAATCATCCATGCATAACATGTGACAAGTTATGCGCATTAAACGAGTGCAAAACCACTTTCTTTCAATGGTCACCCTCTCTGTCATTACTACCCTATTCGATCCTATTTGTGCACTCATATTCTCCGTTTGCGCCGAGTTTGGACTGACCACTCCTCCATTACTTCTTTCCTCTACCAGTCCTTTCGATCGGACCCGGACGTTTCGGCGTAAGATATTTCGACGTGGCCATATGAGTTATATCAAAAGGCCTAATAAATTATCATACACAAATCAGATATCTAATGACTAGAGCGCGGATTACTATGCAATTGCATATTTTTTCCTTTTAATATTTTTGGATTTTTGTCAGTTATCTCCACAAATCATCATATTTTGAAGCTAATGGTGAAATTTTTTTTCGCATATTGAAACGAAAATTTAAAAAAATGTATAAAATAATATTTTGTCAAGTAGAAAAATTAAAACTAAATTTCATAGTCACTAAATAATAATTTATAAATATATATATTTAGTTATAACACTTATAACTATACGAGAGAAAGAATTCATTCTATTCCTGGATCGAAAGGCGCAACACTTACAACAAAATTAAACGAGCTTTCCAACAAAAATGAAGGTCTGAAAATTCTACGAAAAATTAATTCAGTGTTATTAGGCGAAAACGTTCAGCTCGAAGATCTTTATCAAGACCCGACAATACTAAGAAGTTGCTTCAAATATGCGCCAATAACTTCGGTTGACGTCGAACGTTCGTTCTCAGTCTTTAAAAATATGTTAACCGATAAACGATACAGCTTTACAGAAGAAAAACTTGAAATGCATATGATTTCATATGATTTCATTTTAATAATAAATAAAATTTCAAAAATAAATTAAATTCAGAAAATTTTTATTAAGTATTTAAATAATTAATTATTACAAGTTTTATTGTAAATTTTAAATAAATAAAAATTTCTTGCATATTTTTTGCATATTTCCATGATTTTTACTGCATATTATATGGCATATTTCGATACTTTTAAGTGCATGAAAATCCGCACTATACTAATGACAGTGTATCGACGTTGCCGATTGTATTTTCAAAATTTACGATTGATATTAATATAACATTATATAAAGTATACTATGTAATATTATAATACGGTATAACATGATAATATAATATGCAATTGCCGATTATCAAGCCGAAATGTCCCCACGTTGCACAGCAAGCCGAGGTTTTTTGATTTGCGGAGCGAAGCCGGTCGATCAAACGACCGGAGAACTAACCTACGCTGGCGGAGTCAATATTAAAGTGGCGAAAAAATGAAATACATTTTACAATATACTTTATTTTCAATTATTCGTTTTATTTAAATAAAATGGTATTGGGAAAGTAAATTTTTGTGAAAAAAAAGTATATACCTAATATATATATATATACAGATAATATAAATGTATGAATCGAAAAATATATTAAAATCAGACCGGTGTAAATACACGGACTATTATTTATACTTAACTTATTAAAAAATAAATGTTTTAAACACATTTTATTTTGTGAAAAAAAAAATTATATGTAACTTTACGGATATAAAAAGAAGATGCAAAGTAATTATGAACTTATGAACTATATAATTTTCTTAAACTTTGATATAATATAATACGATTAAAAAATAATTAACACGTTAGAAAGACAATATATTATGTTATAACGGGATTTACATTGAAATTAATTGAGTAAAGAATAGAATTTAATTAAAATACGTAAATGAAAATTAGAGTAAAATAGATTTTAAAATACGTAGGTTTATCAACAGAAAAGCACAAAAACCACCTAAAACATCTCATACATGCATTGTTAATAATAATTATTGTCTCCGGTAAACGTCATGTTTTTCTAGTACAGAATTCAAAAAATATTACTTCCATACTTATTTTTTACTCAGTCTGGTCATATAATATCAATATTATTGCTCAATAGATTTTATCTTTTACAATACACACACAGATATACTAGTAAAATAAATTTTGAAATGTTTATAATGTTTATATAATATTTTTACAGTTGTAATTTTAGAAAGTAAATTATTAAATTATTGAGCATCTCTTTTTTCTAAATGTATAAACAAGTTAAGATACTTTACAAAAAGTAAAAAACCTATTTTTATATTTTATATTATAAAAATATAATTTGTTTATTGATTTATTATTTTCAAACACATTTGTTTTCATAAAATGAATATTCAAAATCATTATAATAATATATCACTATTCATCGTATAACTATAACATAATATTTCGGTTTGTGTTTAAGTATAATTTTAAAAATATTGTTATGAGTGTACCTTCTAACACATCCTTGAACACTCACCTAGTTTTATCCCCTTCAGAAGATAAATGCTTTTTATTATCTTAAATTTGAAAGTAATTGTATTAGAAAAATGTGTGGAACTAGTTGCAGGAAGTTTTGACAGTTTAAAGTGCTCATAAAAGTAAATTACGAGTAAATATTTAAAATCATATATCTAATAAAGATGCAAATGTTATTAACAACCTTGTATCCTAATTTCGAATTTTGATACCTTAAATCAGTGCCGGATCTAACATTTTTTTTTTACCCAGGTCAAAATCTGAAATTGGCGCCCTTTTATCAGACACAGAATACAAAATATACTATTATATTATATATTTTATATATTGCTGTGCAACATGGGAATATTTTGACTCAATAATCGACTTCCTGTGCAACGTGACGACATTTTGGTTTGATAATCAATAATTATATACAAGTAAAGAAAATGTTTTGTAGAATATAGATCATTAAGGCACCATGCTCGCAATCAGTGTAACGTGCAACTTTCAAACAGCTGTAACTTTGTAAATAATAATAATTAACAGCGGAGAAAATTTTTAACATATTCATAATTAGCACGATGAAAACTATCGATTAAATCGAAAAAAAAAAAAACCAAAAACAATGGTGTCTGGTGAAGTGCATTTATACCTACAAATTTCATATTTACCTAGTAAAATTACTTTTAGATTCTGAACGAAATGAAGAAGCTCGTGTTTTTACAATGATGTTTCTTATTTTTTTTCTGTGTATAACTTTTCGTATGGAAATACTTGTCCAAAAGTTTCGATCAGTAACTTTTTGAAACCGGGTTTGCTTCTAGATGGTACTTTAGAGAGAACATTTTTTGAATTTCTCAATTCTTAATTTTTTTTTTTTGGAAAATCTACCCAAAATTGACTTGGAAACCATCATATTTTGATCCGAACTTTATGAAAATTTAAACATAGATAGAAAATAATATAAGAAAGATTTTGGCGTAAGAAAATTTTGAAAATGTGAAAAAAAAAATTTGGACATTTTTCTAACATTTTTTTTCTCATTTATTTTTTATATTATTAACTTTCTTTGTTTAGAATCGTTTTATTGAAGAAATTATTTATCGTTTTTTTAAAATTCAATACACCCGTCAAGAGAATCCCACCCGTCGTACGAAGAACACCCATCGTGCGAAGTATGTCTGTTTTTTTTTTATTTTATCAGTCATATATTACTTTAATTTGTGGTGATATATTATGTATTTATATCATTTATATTATATTTTTTGTATTGATATTTTCCATTAGAATAATTTTATTTTAAATGATTACATACTCGACTTTATCTATTTTAATAATAAAAGTCAAAATAATTGACATTGTGTTGGTACGGACTGCAAGCGTTTACGTTTTGACTGTATAAACATCATATTATTATTACAGTAGTCAACTGTAAACCGAATAATATACTGCTATGAGCAAAGTGACGAATAATAATGCTTTGAGAGTAGGTGGTATTGTTATTGCAACGACGTGAGCCGTTGTCATTTCGGTAATCGCAATGCTTTTATGGGCATATACCTAATACCTCTATAACAGCTTTTCCCAACCTATGGGTCGCGACCCGAAATTGGGCGCCAAATATTTTTAATGGGTCGCTGATCATTAACAAAAAAGGAATATAAGAAGGAGAAAATATCTAAATAAATAATAAAAATAAAAATTAATAACCACAAATTTAAAATATTTGTAATAAAACGTTATTTTTTAGTGCTATACTGCAATCAATTTCACTAGTTTTTTACTACTACTAATACTATTATGAACAAAAACATTAATTTTATTATTATCTTTAATACTTTGTCAGCTTGTATTTATTTATAATTAATCCTAAATTATAAATATTTTAATTAAAAGGTTATTTTTAATATTACTTGTAATTAACAACAATAAGTATTTAGAATTCTGTAATAAATTTTATCGCCTATATTAAATAATAAAATTGTTTATAAAAAAATTATCATTAATGTTACTGTATTATTGTGAATCTACTTATTTTATTTATTTATTTATTTTATTTTTTTTGGTGGAGGAAATGGGTCGTTTAATCAACAACAAATAAATGTATGGGTCGTCAGTGTAAAAAGATTGGGAAACACTGCTCTATACGTACAAAATGTATTATCGAAGGAAACCAACGTGAACAAAACCGCCTTTTATGTATTATAAAATAATATATCGAATATACATTTATACTGTATTGCTAGTTAAGTAACAGAAGTGTTCCGAGTTTGATTTTTTCAAATATATTCTTATTAGGATTTCGAAGTCGTACATTTTAAGCTAATTTTATAAGTACTATATTGAATATAATAATTATCACTAGAAAATTAAATATTATTTTAGAACTTTTCTCAACTTAATACACTAATACACAATTTATAACAAAAGGATATTCCTATCTTATGATAGTATTAAGTTGTTCAGAACTAAAAGTTTCTGTTTTAATGAATAATTACTTAAGTTCGGATTCACACGCGAAAAAACCCATGAAATATTCAAATTCATATGGGAGGAATACGATTCCGTACGTTTTTTTTTTTTTTTTATTGACCCGATTCCCCACGATTCATTGTTACGTTATAGTTTAAAATCTCTGAATCTAGCGAAATCTAATTTGAAGTAAAATCTATGTTCACATACGAATTAAACTGTTACCTATAGTAATGCCTAGTGAAATATACAGAGTTTTGTGCAAGGACCAGACAACTCCACTTGGTACAGAAATAATTGCCTGGTTTTTGTACAGATACGTTCAAATCATTACTCTTTATTAAAACTATTCTGAGCGAAGTTTCAGTTTATACAAGACACTGTTACTTAACAATTATAAAGTTTAATATTATAACAAAAATATGTGTTTTTTACTCAGCCACTTTTATTCCACACTATTAACCGATAACAGGAAAAAAACAATTTTAATAAAATAAAAATGTTAAGTAAATTACAAGAACATTGTTCACATAATAAAAATTTGTTTTCACCGATATTTTGTCTATCTATGTTTGAATTTCCATAACCCTAAAAAATTAAAAACGTCAAAAATTGCAAAATAAAAGTTTCATACATGGATTCGTTGTTACATAATTCAAATTATGTACTTACAAAGCTATGTTTCTCAATCACCAAAAAAAAAAAATCGCACTTTCCTACAAATTCACAGCCCTGTTTATAACCTACGGGGGAAAAAAAAACGAGAATTATTTCTGTTGAATCCTGTGTTTTTTTTTTTTTTAAAATGCCTTTTAGAAGGTGACCGGACAACATGTGGTCTGTCCCTGGTAGGAGGGAAACCCACGGTTCGGAAACCGTGGTCGTCGTACAGCTGGTTTGGCGGGGCGTCTCGGCAGGTGTAGATTAAGTAAATGGTAATCACATCGCCTCTCAAAGGCCGAGCACGTACGGTTTGTATAGTCTCGTCATGATTTTCGCAAAGGCAAACAATTGCAATGCGAGAGGAGTTTGTATCACGTGCTGTGTGGCGCGCGGCGCGGAGAAAAACCATCCGATCATTAGACTCACCACACGTAGGTACATAATATTATAGTTTGTTTGTGACGACTGTTTACCAATACGATTACGACGGCAGTTTGTTTTCACCGAGAGTGGGGGATGTGGTTCATCGGAAACGGAGAGAACGAGAATCGTGTTGTTTATTTGTATAATATTATATTATATGACATAATTCCCGCCTAAACTACGACCCAACGTGTGCCGAAATAAACGCGTGTACACTGTGTATAGGCCAGAAAAACACTCGTTCGGTTTTTGATGAGTCCATTACCGGCGGTATTCTCGCGATTGTTTGCGGTGGTTTCTTTCGAAATTTCGGCCGCCTTCGCAATACAATAATTAGACCAGTGGTTCTTAACACTTTTCGAATGACGGAACACTTAATATTTCACGATATTTTCGTGGAACATAAATGATTTTTCATGATTTAACACCAGGGCTGGATTTACTTAAAATACGCCCCTAGGCTAATAAAAAAACAAATTTCCTACTTCATAGAACATCATTTATTCAATAAGAGCTGAGAGCCCCACTCCTTATTAATTTACCAATTTTATGACTATATAAAAATGTAAAATGGATTAATTTAAAATTATTTTTAAGTTAACCTAAAAAATTAAGTCTTAAATTTTTGTTGAGTGAGATTAGTATTCTAGTAGATGGTAAATGAAATTTGAAGATAGGAATTATATCTAGTATCTACAAAAAAAAAAATAATCACTGTCCACGGCTCAGCGCCCTCCCAAGACATGGCGCCCCTAGGTTATAGCCTAGGTAGGTTAGTCCTAAATCCAGCCCTGTTTAACACATTTGATAATTTACCAATGACCAAATTAGAATGAACATTATTTGAGGGGGCTAACCTGTTTATTTGTTTAATTTAGACCATCTCCCTAACTTTGTGCATTTTATGGAAAATCTGGAGGACTTCGAATGGATTTTTTGGAGGTTAAAACCCCAAGTTCCCCTGATTTTCGCCCGTGTGTCTTATGTATCTTGTACTGATGTGTTTTAGAAATAGATAAAAATCAATATATTAAGTAGTTGCACTAAAACTATCGTTTATTTTATGATTTTTTTCCACTGACTTTTAATTTTTGGCGGAACACTTACCATGTGTTCCGCGGAACATCGGTTAAGAACCACTGAATTAGACAAAGTAGTAACCGACAACAACGATCGGATAAAATGTTACCCCATACGTGATGGTTTCTCGTACGGTTTATTCGTTATGACGTCGCGTGCCAACCGCCGCCGTAGAATTCCGGTTAGAGATTTCTTAATGTTCCGAGTAATAATAATAATTACTCTCGGGCAGACCACAATTATAAAATCCGGTGTTCGATTACGGTATTTGTACCACGTACAACGATTAATGCGTTTTCTCACGCTCAGTACTACTACTCGTGTGGCGCACGCGATCTATTCTGAAGACGTCCTGCAACAGCAAGGCCGTATCCCTTTTCCTCCAATATTCAAATTCCATTTTCCTCCACTTCCCTTTTCCTCCAAAAAAAAAAAAAAGGTCTATCCCGTTTTCCTCCACTGTCAATATTACTTACTGTTATTTAATCAAATTTTCAAATCATTGATTTTTGAAAACACTGAGACGTATATAATAAATTTATTTTAATATCACATGAATGTGATGAAAAAGAAAGAATAAAGGTAAATAGTTTATAAATACAAATCAATATTATGTTATTAATTTATAATTATCATGTTTTTATTTTTATTCTATTATGACTATATAAATTTATAGTAAATACAGTGAATTTAGAAAATTATAGGTAGGTACTTGTACAAAAATTTAGAATGAAAAATGAGAAGTTTGGTAAATAATAATATGTCGTCAATATACATAGAATATATCTAATTGTAGAGTTATATAAATTTTAAAAAGGTATAAAGAAATTAAATGTTTTATAAATAATAAGTCGTTAATATAGGTACCAAAACTGAATTATAGAAAGGTATATAAAAATTAAATACTACATATTTTTGTAATTATTTGAAATTTTCCCAAAAAATTTAAACCCAAAAACAAAAGAAGCAAATACAATTTTTTGTAATATTTATATATAAATCAGTTTGAATTTCAATAGTTACTTACTAATTTCTCTTTTTTCCAATTGTATCATTGCCTTATCGTTAGCTTCCCGGCGTTTATTTGCCATATAATCTTTGGACTTTTTGGTGTTAGAATACTTCTAATTTTACAATATATATCGTTCGAAGCAGAGGAAATACAGGGAGCTGTTCCATCGTCGTTACATCCATGAAAGTATATCATACACAGTTATTTGAAATATGTTTGTCCAATTACATAATATATCCGTAGAAAAATAATATTTGGAGGAATATGTAAGCTGGAGGAGAGTGGTATTTTATTTATGAGGAAAAAGGACTTTATTTATTTATTTATTTTTTTTTTGAGGAGAATGGATGGTGGAGGAAAATGGAATCTGATTTTTGGAGGAAAATGGTCACGCCCATAATTATTATTCGTTACGCAGGTGAATTCAGCACGATGTGATTGGTCAAAAAATACAAAAAAGTCCACGGATTTAAAATCTAAGTATTTAAAATAAACCAATGACAAAATATAAAAAAGGTAGGTAAAAAATAAAAAAATACAAAATGTAATGATTTTTTCTTCTTTTTTTTTTTTTTGTACAAATGCAGTGTTTAATAATTAAACGAATAATCTTTTATTAAATTGGTAATACTAATTAAAAAAGCCCATTTTTTTTTTTTTTTTTTATCATAACGGATCGTTTCTGGATATACCTAACCAGAGCGATGGTTAATTAATCCGTGCGTACTTAATTACCTATACAATTGTTTGTATTTTTTCCCGCAAATAAATGTAAAAACAACTTTCACGGATGATTTTAGACTGATGGGGTGGTATACTGAAAACTCAAGTCAGTGTTCTTGTTACGCAGTTGCTTATTATGCTTATATTCATGATATTTGAATATTACTAAATTTATTTATGAAATATTAAAGTTTGAATAGATTTCAATCTAATGTAGTAAAAACATATTTAATACTATCTTTTTTACTAAATTTATTTATGAAATATTAAAGTTTGAATAGATTTCAATCTAATGTAGTAAAAACATATTTAATACTATCTTTTTAATATATTGCATGACATATGAGTAACAATTCCTACACACTTTCAAAAAATCAAGTATTCAAGTCTAACTATCATTTGTACGTATCAAACAGTTAATTATGAATTAATTAAGCATTCTAGGGGAGTAGTTTTACAATAATAATATTATAATGATATTCTTTAATTAATTAAAAATAACTGCGTAAATATTAACGTTTATACCTAATTGAAGTTCAATAATATGACATATATATATATACACATATATATATGAAAATTATGAGACCAATAATTAGTTTTCATTTTCTTATGTGTTAATCAAAGACCACAAACTCGTAATTGTGTAATAATTTAAACGGTAATTAATTTTCTTATGAAAATAACACGAGATCATAAAATAATATTATCTACTTGGTTATTTTTGAACGGCAAATTTCTTTTTAAAACAAATTCGAGTTAGTATACACATTTATCACGTTGTGAATCTATATAGCATTTGTTGGTTTATTCGAAATAAATCAAGCAGCGAAAATATATTTACAGCGACTCGGAAAGAAAAATATGTTCTTTTTATGAGTTTTTTCGAACCTCTCAACTAATTTCTTCGGAACACATACATTTATATTTACACAACATACGATTTATGTTTCCTGTATGTACATTTATCAAGTTTTTTTTTTTTTTTTTATGAAAGCTCATACTTTCAGTGTGAGCTAACGCTGCTATTAAAACTAATAAATCCAACACGCTTTTAAATAATGCACAATAAATTATTTTAAACATTTCGCAGGTACTGTATTTATTTAATATGTTCGAATTATTTGAAAGTTGTCAGACCGAACAACAATAACCTAATTTTTATTTTTATAAAACTTTGTAAGATGTAGATATCACATTAATTTTATGATAAAATATCTATATAATATAAGCTTTAGTTAACAAGCTTTAGACACAAAATAAAATGAATTTAAGTTTGCGTGATGTATTATACAAACATATTAAATACCTTTAAGCGACTTACAGCTTTTTATTTTATTTTTTGTAAAAACACGTTATAATATTATAATGTTATTATTAAGTTATTATATTATTATTAAGTACCTTTTCAACTTTAGATTTTGTTAAAAAAAAAAAAAAAAATGCGTTAAGTTTCCATTTTCGTTATATTTTTACACTAGCAATAAATTCGATAAAAATAATATTATACCAGTTTAATGTAAAGATTTAATGCACTTCAATCGTATAATTTGTTTATGTAAATCTGATATATCAAGAGCACGATTTTTCATGAGTAAAATATTGTCAATTTTAACCGAAATTTAAAGATAAATTAAACTTAAATTCAACACACATTTAAGGGAATTTATAATCGACCCTCTTCTTCTTCCACTTGAGTATTTTTTATATGTATGTACATGTTAATTATTTATACTTTTTTACTATTACAATCTAAGATTTTAAGCTAGGCTATGAATTTAATGGTTTCACAGTGATGTATTAATTTATTAATATTTTTTTTTTATGTACCGAACTACTTTTTTGAATAGTAAAATTCTTCCAAAAATTTCGTTCGGTATATTTGTGAATCGAAAATTTCAGTTTGTTAATACTCTAAAGTGATAATGTCTTTTTTTGTTCTCAATTATTTCACGCGTAAGAAAAAAAAAAGACTACCGAAAAAATCAAGTAAAAACAGTAAAATAGTACAACATAAGATGATTCCGCGACTTATGTTTTACCCTTACTCGCACTTGGTGTGCTGTAAAATAAATTGAAAAAATATTTTGTAAGGCTTTGAATATTCTTGTTTTGTTTTTCGTATAACCAAAGAGTTTCTTATGATCTTTCCTCTTAAAGCTTTATATTGTGCTCTAGTTCATCCTATTCTAGAGTATGGAAGTGTCCTTTGGGATTCCTAACCTATTCCTGGTGCCAATGAAATGGTGGTGGAGCGTGTGCAACGTAAGTTTCTCCGTTTTGCTGCTTTCAAGCCCGGTATCCAATATTCTTCTCATGACTATGCTCCTGTAGTTCATTCTCTTAACCTTTCTAGTCTCGCCAATTGAAGGAATGTTTTAAATCTTTTATTCTTATTAGGTCTTCTTTCAGGCAAAATTAACTTACTGTCCCTTATTAATCTTAAAGTTTCTGCTCGTTTCACGCGTTCTAATTTTTCCTTCTAAATTCCATTTTCCTCCACAAATTATCATTTTAATTCTCCTATAATCCGATTTATGAAAATCGCCAATACGAACACCTTTTCTGTTATGCCATAGCTCAAGTTCCAATTTCTTTTCTTATAAATTACCTAGTTTTGTATCAATATAAATAATTTTGTAACATGCTTTTTTTTTTTTTTTGTACATTATTTAGTTTGTATTTAAATTGTAATAATGTAATTTGTAAGCTCCTTATTGTAAATATTTTCCTTTTACTTCTATAATGCTGCTTAAAATAATATTATCATATTATATTATTGGGCTAGTCTCGTTTATTAAATTAAATAAATAAATGTATATATATATATATATATATATATATGAAATCTATTTTAGTTACTTAATCTTAACTCCGAAAAAAACGTAGCTAGAAACTTTAAATTTTTACCAGTTGTCAACAATAGTGTAATGCCGAATTCAGCCTTTAATTTTATTTTTAATCATACTTTACGTCATTAAATTTAAGTAGGTATACAACTTTGAAATTTTTAGACATATCAAGTTTATTAAATTTTTAATACCTACTAAATCCGGTAAAAGTTCGTTTTAATTAAAATACTCTCCGAATTTCTTTTTGTTTGTGTTAGAAATAACATTATGAGTTACAGTATGAATGCAATAACATGCCTTAAAAGACAAAGTTACGGATAAAATTACATAAATTATCTCAATTTCAAAATGTACATAATTGTGTATATAACATTTTGCTATGACTATATGGAGCCAATTTTGTTCGTTGGTGAAATCAATGATGAAAGCTCTAATTTTAGGTAAGTACACATTTGAGATGGTAAAATTTGAGACATTTTAAATAATTCTATCTTTGAAGTTTGATGTAAATCCATTGTTTTAAATACAAAATTAACCCAATAACACATGCAATGAAGTATTTCTACACCATAAATGGAAGAATACTACTTTTTCAATGGTTATCTGAAACGGCTCATTTTTTTTTTTTGTCATTTATTAAGAATGGAGTCAATAACACAAAATTATGAAAGATTACTGCTTTTACTTTCAAATCAAATTACAATACAGTGCCAAAACATTAACAATAGGCTTCAATTTGATAATTTCACAATATCACTATTAACCTCCGTTGGAAAACGTCCAGCTCGAGATTGATAATTATTATTATATAAATCTCTTTGGAATTATTTCAGATACATTTCTAACGATTTTCGTATACTTTTATTTTAATTTAAATATTCGTACCTACCATAAACCCATCCATGACTATAGGTTTATCGATAAGTGCTTCGTATTTTTACGGTCTAAATCAGAGGTTCCCAAACTTTTTATGGTACGACCCATTTTGGGCATTTTTTCAATTTTTGCGACCAAAAACAATAATCTAATGTCCTTTTTTTTTTGCTCTTTTGTTTGTCAAGTGACAAAAATGAAAAAAAAAAAACACTGAATATAAAAGCATTAATTTGTATTAAAATTTTCATCGAATAATTTTGATAACTGTAAACAACTCTAATTATATAGTTATATGAATACGTATAAATGAGCATTACAAAAAAAAAAAATTCTTTTACAAAAATATTTTTCAAATTTCTATGTTTACATTTCCATACAATTTTAATTGCATTTTTTGTCAAAATTTAGACAAGCTTTTTTTAAATTTTGCAAAAGTATTGAGAATTTTGAATAATTTGACAACTCTAAAATGCCATCTAGATGCAGTCTTGATTAAAAATTATGAAAAAAAAAAATATCGTTGGAAAAAAACTTGCTTCTTCACTCCACTCAGAATCTAACATTTACAATGTGACATATTAAAAACTTAATCACGACCCAATTTTGGGTCGCGACTCATAGTTTGGGAACGTCTGGTCTAAATGAACACGTTTTTAAACCTCTATTTTCATTTCATCGGAACATTTTTGGCTTTTTAGCAAATCATTTTTATTTTTTTTTGGTGAACACACAATCTGAACTATAGGCTTTCAAATAATGTCATGACAACTTTTATTTTATTTATTTATTTATTATTTTAAACACCTTAACAACACTATAGGCACGTCATGCCGCCTCTTTGAAATGTTTCCTAAATATGGCGTGATTTATTATCGCATTCGAGGTTTCAAATTCAAAATAATGATAGAATATTGAATTTCACTTTAGCCGCGGCCCACGCCATATCGTGTGCCTCATTTGAAGGGTAAACTACCTGTATTCTATCAGGGATTTTCCCCTCGCTTTGTCATACTTATAGAATTTCACATAATTTACTATTTTTTATTATTCACTACAATATTGTATAGAAATCTATATTTCAAAACAATTTTGATAAAGACTTTTTTTTTAAATCGTAAAACTATACCAGTAAAAGTGTTAATTTCTTATGTTAAATAATATATGCATAATATTACGTTTAAGTTTCGGCAGTACTCACCATGGTTACCGGACTGATGGAACCGAAACTCCGGATATACAATTCGCAGTGAACAGTTGTCGCGTTATCTGTAAAAAAAAAAAAACAACAAAATACATGCATAAATAATTCGAAAGAATATAATATGCAATTTTTTCTATTATGTTGTAACAGGTGTTTGCAATGTTGTGAATTGTATGGCTACCGCCTGTGTGTATCGTTATACTTTTATCTGTTTTTTGTTTTAAGTTATTTAAATATTTTAAAACTTTCGCAGTATTATTATGTCGTTATAGAAGTTGCATTATTTTCGTATTTCAGAAATGTAATAGATTCACGGCTAGCAATGTATTTGCAACGCGTAATTTTACGTTTTCAAAATAGGAAGTAATTTTAGATTCTGGGCAAAGTGAAGAAGCTAGTGTTTTTACAATGACGTTTATTATTTTTTTTCTGTAAACACTTTTTTCTATATGTATTATACTTGTCCAAAAGTTTCAATCAGTAATTTTTTGAAACCACATTTGCCTCTAGTTGGTACTTTAAAGAGGTTATTTTTTTAATTTCTCAATTCTTCAATTTTTTGAAAAAAAAAACTGTCCAAACTTTGACAAAAAAAAACTCAGAAATCATCATTTTTTTGATCCGAACTTTATGAAAATTTAAACATAGGTAGACAATAATATAAGAATTATTCTGGGTCAAAAAATTTTTGAAACTGTGAAAAAAAAATTTTGGTCATTTTTTAACACTTTCTTTTTCTCGTTTAATTTGTTTTTCCTTTATTTATAAGAAAAAAAAAGTAAAGTAAAGTAAAGACAAGAAAACCGGACATACTTCGCACCATGGATATATTTCGCTCTTCGGGTCAGCTACTTTTGGTGAGTGTGTTAAAAATGACTATTATTATTGTTCTTTATATTATTAACTTCTTTCGTTCAGAATCATCTTATTGAAGAAATGATTTATCGTTTTTTTTTTAAATTATACACACCTTTCAAGAGTATCTGACCCGAGGAGCGAAGAATATCCGTGGTGCGAAGTATGTCCGACTTTCTTGTCTTTATTTTTTTATTCAGTAAAGTTGTGTAATTCAATTACGTTAAAAGGTGTGTTAGGAATGGCTAACTTTAACGTTACGATTAAATTACTTAAATCGATTTTGAATGATAGTTTACGGCATATTTTAGCATTTTGAGAACTTCAAAAAAATACCTCTGTATAGTATCGTGTCATGTAATTCTTTATCGAAAACATTTGTTATTCTTTCTGATTCGATACTTATTCTTCCGATTCAACTTTTTCGATAACATAATTAATATTTTCTTAAGAAAAATTAAAAATTAAAAAAAACGAACATCATTGTTAAGACTTTTACGCTCCACACAGAATCTGTAATGTATTCCATTGTGACCCAAAAAGGGTTAAGTAACAGATTAATAATACATTTTTGATAATGTTTGTACAAAGGTTCGTATTTAGATAATTACTTTGAAACATTACACAAAATAACAGCTCTTAACTCTTTCAATATTTTATAAATTTAATCCTTAATATTTCGCTTTTCCAACAACTAAATTATTATTTCTTATCATTACCATTATTATTATTATTATTATCATTATTCGCAGTGTTTGGAAAAAACGCCGTTTATGAACGCACGTTTACCCGTTCACTTTTATATATTGTAAACGACACGCGAACTTCATTCGGTTTTTTCACATGGAACGTGAACGTGAATGACGTTTATATTTTTAATGAATTTGAATGAATTCCACACGATACACGTGTAACAGACTACATTTATGTCCAATCAAATATCAACCATTTTGCTGGTCATTTGATGGATATTGTTAAAATATTTACACCATTCGTTGGGAATTCTTAGAAGTGTTATAAACTGTTTTGCAAAAGTGCCGCTAACTTCATGCTAACCTCATGTAAACGGCCAACACACGGTCAAACACATCAAAAACCTTTCACAATGTTCGTTAAATTTTGTTGGACACATTGTTGGAGCTTGTATGATTTTATACGAATTTTCAAAAAAGTGCCGCTAATTTCATACACTAGCGGCGTTTTGTTATTTATTATTTGATTACAAATTATAAAATATAATACATCCAATTTCAACGGGTCTGTCTTTAAATAAAACAACGGCAATATAAATTATGTTTTCTACCAATGAATTGGGTAACATATTAAGTTTTTTGGTAAAAATATTTATATCAAAAAAACTAAGGGCTAACTTTTTGAAGGAGTCTTGGTCCCCTCCTTAGGTTGTTTTTTTTTTTTTAACGAGTCGTATATTATGTTTATAGGTTTTACACATAAAGTAAAAATTCCTTATATCTCTATATATTATATAAAATCGAAAATTGAAACCTTTGACGCTAATGTTCTCGGAAACTACTCAACCGATTATCTTAATTTTTTTTTTAAATGGAAGATTATATCACGGAGAAGGTTCCTATCGTAATAGCATTTGTCTAAGTTAATAAATCTCTGTGTTATGTACTAATTAAAATAAACGTGTAAACTGTATACCTATGTACATAATATATATTGTACCGCCCGTGGGTTCCAGTTACTTTGGTAACCATGACAGCACTTTGATCTAAATAAAAAAAGATGAAGTTTATTCTGTTTATATGGGCATATATAAACGGACATTTTTTTTCGGGCAACGAAGTACACGGGCACAGCTAGTATTTTATAAAGGCCCTATTTATACAGACTGAAAGTAGGCGATTTATAAATATAAAATAAAATAAATCATTTAATAAACGGCTAAATGAACGCGTTCGTTTTCCCAAAGAACTAGAACGTATTCGTTTTAAAATAAATGAACTTAAAACGTGGAAGAGTTTCATTTTTATGCGCTGGACATGAATGAGGATTGGTAGACACTGACTTTTTTATATGTGATTATATTCTTTTCTTATATTTTGTTTATGGTTATCTCTTTTTTATTTTGATTTTCAATCATTCCAATCAACGAGCAAAGGATGTTCACTCATATGTTTCTCTGTTTCTGTTTACAATATCATCACCACATAGTTAAAAGTGATACTTTTGTGGCATATCCGTTTTGTAATAAACATCTCGCGCACGCACATCGGAATGAAGTGTAAAATACAGTTGGAAACTTATTTCCTCGGCACGCACATGCCGCCGCGCGCGTAAAGACAATGGACAACTTATCGTGACATAAATTGATATCGGTTAGAGAGGGATACGTGTACAAATATTGTCCCATACATAACGACTAGTTTGAACGCAGTTTTGACAGGTAGTCGGCGGCGTATCAAATTAATAGGAGAGACGAATGGATAAGGAAGACGCTTTCGCGACACGTTTTATTCATCGCACAAATGCAATCTACGCGTGGCCATTAATTAACTCTAAATGTAAAACAAACGACACGTCTTTAATGGCGCCGCCGCCGTTAGAAATGACGTCGAAACTGCTATCCATCGACCGTTAAGTTTACACCCCCCCGTTTGCCAAGGCTTCTACAGTTACTGCGTCGTTGTAGGGAACCGAAAACACGAGTACGACGCTTACATTAGGGTGACCATACGTCCTGTTTTATACACGATTGTCCTTTATTTCGGCTCTGTGTCCTGTTGTCCTGACAAACTTCTCTCAGGGTGCTTTTTGTCCCGTAATTTCAAGTCTGTCCCATATTCATCCCGTTTTTTGACTTGCTGTTGATTTAAAACTTTTGAAATGAAATAATGTAAAAATCTAAAAATCTTGTGGATACCATTAAATCAATAAATATAATCGTAAAATGAATTAACAAGTTTTTTTTAGAAAGTAAAGTAATATAAAATGTACATGAATAAAGGATTTGAATAAATTTTAAAAAGTATCAATTTAGTTTAATTATGTTATTCTATGTTTTGCAAAATAATATTTTTATGTGATTAAATTTAATCTATAATAGGTAGTTTAAAAATTATACTTTATCACGATTCAAAAACATCAAAAAAAAAAATTATTTATGTATTTATATATATGTGTGTGTAATAAATACTTATTTATTTAAAAATATTATGAAAAATATTTTTGTCCTGTATTTTATTTTCTTAAATATGGTCATCCTAGCTTACGTCGACTAGAACGCTATTTTATATAATTCATATTTTCCTCGACGATTTACCCACTTCAAAAACGTTATAATATGGTAAACGGAACTTATGCGCGGCACAAGCCCACACCACGTCTTCAAAAACACTCGACGTTGGAAAAGTCCCAACAATTTCTTTTCCCGGAACCTTAGGTCTCCCCGCTGCACCATAGTCAGTATGAATTATACGCGAATAATATGTTAATCCAGAAAGACGTCACTGGACGAGAAAGAACGCACCAAAATCTGTGAGTGTATAAATATAAATACAAAGTTAGTCGTGTAGTAGTGTAAACAAATCGCGCTGCAATGAAGGTTTTTCGAACGTCCGAGTTCGTGTTTAATAGGAAATTATTCACAAAACTTGTACGAAAAAAAAAAAAAAAAATGACTACACGAACATATAAATAATAGTCAAAATAGGTTTTGCGGGATTTCAATCAAAACGCAGTGAAGATATAGCGGTGAAGAAGTTAAAAATTCGAAAAACTTCGACGGAAATTTATGGACGACACTCGACGTCGAACCGATTTAGCATTTATCTAAAACTCCGTTCGGTTTATTGAATAAATAATTCGGCGACCATTAACGCTATTGACCAAATACATTTGCAAAATATCAATATAAACCAAATCGCCAATTTTGGCGGTGAATTACTGCTTTTTTTTACAGTAAAATTCAAATTTTCAAATTATATTCAATTATTTTGCAGTGTTGCACTGATCCCAAATTTAATAATTTCAACTGAATCATGATGTAGATTACAGGTGGTTTATTTTTAAACTGAAAACAACATAATGTATTATAATATCAGTTAAGTATTTGACATTTACTGTTTCATAATCTTTTGCGACTGTATATTATCTATGCGATCAACTTAGATCTGTGACTTGAAAATCGATTCTATAATAGGTTTCGATACGAACCCCATTTTCGGGTGTACCGTTTTTTTTCTTCTAGCGTTGAGGACTCAATTTTAAATAAACTGTAACTATCTCACGAGTAATGCAATATTTATATTTTTAATTAAAATTAATTTTTTTTTTTTTAACGTTTCGACATATATACAGAATTATGTGTTAATAATAAAGAATGCGGTGAATTTCGTTATTGTCCAGTTGTTTCCCGATTTCATACAGTTATTAACGTGATTTGCAAAAAATCATGGTACTTCTCATACTTGTAGCAAATAACGTTTATGACAGGAGAATTTTGTTATCTTCCAATTTTGTTATGTCACATACCGTAACATAGGTACAGAACTGATACGCGAAATGCGTTTGCAACTCTGGAAACGCACGGTTTTGATAGTTAAAAAAAAAAAAAAAAAAAAAAAAAAAACTTTACCAGCAACGTAATTATTAGGGAACGGATTTTTATTTAAATAAATATTTTTATGTGGTTTAAGTATCGAAAAGTTTTTAGCAGATGAGTATATGTCATTAGAGTTTAAATAATTTGATGCTAATTTTGTTTTAAATATTTTAGAATAATGAAAGGTTAGGTTAGGGTTTGGTTAATTTCAAACTGTATGTTGAATGAAACTGTTTTCCTGATGAAGACTATGTAGAAGATAATGTATAATTTTTTTTTTTTTTGTGTTATTGATGTTTTAATTTTAATTTTAATTTGTGTTCTCTATGCTATTATTTGTATTATGTTTTATGTTTCAATCAAATTTTTCAACTAAATAACAATTCAATATTATGCATTTATAAGTAAATATTTATCATTTAATAAGCAAATATATGTTTAAATATTTTTATTTTTATACTGAATA
Source organism: Stegophylla sp. TES_Ste_2020 (assembly GCA_025469315.1). NCBI lineage: Eukaryota > Metazoa > Arthropoda > Insecta > Hemiptera > Aphididae > Stegophylla > Stegophylla sp. TES_Ste_2020. Next base: position 3,958 of record JAIPRM010003126.1, on the reverse strand, counting down.
AAAATCCGTTCCCTAGTAATTATACATCTCTAACCCAATACGCCATTTTCATTGGCTCATTTAAATTTCGTACAAAATTTTTTTACCTTAATAATACATTCATTGGTTGTTTTTTATCGTATATTGTTATGCAATTTATTGTATTGTTTTAATCATTATTTATTAATTCATTATCTATAATATACATAATCCCTGACATAATCATATTATTTCAGATTTTTCATAAATTGCAAAAGATTATTGTCATTAGGGAGGCTAAATCAAATAAATATGTTAACCTTCACCCGATTGTTGTTATTATTTCGTCAATGGATCGACAATAAGTTAGCAACTGTGGTCAAGGGCACGACTCACTTCGCTCGCCGACCTTGCTCCGCAACACGAAAAATACCCCTATCGACTTGATGAAGAATTTGTGGACATTTTGGTTTGATAATGGTTGTAATTTAATTTACTTCAAATCGTGTTAAGTATGACTTAAGTGCGAGGCATGACTCGCTGATCGTTTCGCAAATCGAAAATATCACAAGACTTGCCTAGCACATAGATATATTAAGTTTATACAAGATATATCATAATATATACATAGATATTTCTATATAATTAAACATGGATAATAATAATTACTTTTGGCGTAAAATTCAAACGAGCCAATGAAAATAGCACTTTCATCGATCATCGATCATCGATCGTCCAACCAGGAGGGTGAGGGGTTGACTATTAACTCAGCATCTGAGTGGGAGATACGCACTCTTTAGAAACGATTTATGGGGGTACGATAACAACGCGAGTACTTAAGGAATAATGGAGCCGTATAATCCCGAGTTCGGGCAGTAATCGACAGCTCTAAAATAAAAAATAAAAAACACGTTCCAAAAAAACGTACAAAAAACGTAATAAAAACACACGTATCACTTAGGAACGCGTAAACGAGCAGAGAACGTTATACGTAGGTACTCGGATATTTGTCAAGAAGGTGGTTCAACATTTTTTGATGAGTTAACTGCCAAAAATAAATTTATTATGATAAACATAAATAAATTGAAAAAATATTTATTTGGTAAAAGATTAACACAATAACTTAATATTATTATAATATGTTAAAGTGTCTTAATTTTCATAATATTATTATGACAATACAATCTTTGTCGATTTAAAATTTATGTCTTCTATTTTAGAATCTAAGCGAAGCGAAGAAGTTAGAGTGTTTTTACAAGGATTTTAAAATTTTTTTTCTATAAACACTTTTTCATATAGAAATACTTGTCCAAAAGTCTCGACCAATAATTATTTGAAACCGGATTTGTCTCTAGGTGATACTAGAAAAGATCATTTTTCGAAATTCTCAATTTTTTCTCAAAATTTGACAAGCAGACTCGGAAACTGTCTTTTTTTTAATCAAATCTTTGAAAAAATTTAAACATTGACAGACAATAATATGAGAAATATTTTGGTCCAAGAAAATTTTGAAAATGTGAAAAAAAATTTTGGGTTTAACACTTTTAAATTCTGAACGAAGTGAAGAAGCTAGTGTTTTTACAATGATGTTTACTTATTTTTTTTTATTTTTTTTTCTGTGTACAACTTTTCGTATGGAAATACTTGTCCAAAAGTTTCGATCAATAACTTTTTAAAACCGCATTTGCCTCTAGATTGTACTCTAGAGTCTAGAGAGATCATTTTTTAAAATCATTCTTCAATTTTTCTTTTTTTTTTGGAAAAAACTACTCGGAAACCATCATTTTTTGATCCGAACTATATGAAAATTTAAACAAAGATAGAAAATTGTATAAGAAAGATTTTGGCGCAAAAAAATTTTGAAAATGTGAAAAAAAATTTTTGACATTTTTTTTTTCTCATTTATTTTTTATATTATTAACTTCCTTTGTTCAGAATCGTTTTATTGAAGAAATGATTTATCGTTTCTTTAAAATTTAATACACCCGTCAAGAGAATCCCACACGTTGTGCGAAAAATACACATCGTGCGAAGTATGTCCGGCTTTTTTTTTCATTATTTTTTTCTTTTTCTTAATTTTAAGATAAAAAAAAAAAAAAGTAAAGTAAAGTATAGACAAGAAAACAGGACATATTTCGTATCGCGGATATTCTTCGCTTCTCGGGTCAGATACTTTTGGTGGGTGTGTTGAAAATGACGACTATTACGGTTTTTTATATTATTAAAACTTCGCGCTCAAAATCGTATTATTGAAGAAGTGATTTGTTGTTTCTTTAATATTCAATACACACCCACCAAGGGTATCTGACCCGAAGAGCGAAGAATACCGCATCGACGGGTTCGATAGATTATTCTGCTGACGTGTTTTAAAAACATTTGAAAAGGTTACACATCGAGACGTGCAAATATATTATATTGACACGAGTATTATGCCGTTAAAACCCACGAAATGAAAAACGACAGTCCGATCGAAATCGGACGAGATTCGCTGCTGCTATTCAAACACGTGAGTGCAGTAATAAATTATAATTTAACCAATAATCAAACGACTCGTTCGGATTTACACGTGGTGTATAATAATATGTATTCAAAGCTTTTCCCAGCTTATCCGTGTGTATAGTTGCTTTCAGTTCTGTGTGTGAGTACTGACCGAGCGGACGGTCGGAGGGACGTACACACACACACACACACCACACACACACACACACACACACACACACACACACACACACAAATATATGCGACTTTAATTATTCTATTTCAGCGTTATCGAAACTGACCCATCGAATAGGTGGTGTATAGCTAACGGTTTCCAACTCGACCTTTTTAAATTCTAAATTTTAATTCGAATCCCGATTAGTATAACAATTTATTACAGATATGGAGATGAAAAAAATAGCTATTGCGCTAATTCAAATTCCCTCTTCGTTATTTCTTCTATAACCAATAATAATTTATTATTGAAGCCACAATACACTTGTACATAGTCGAGCCACCCTTATAAAAAAATTAAACTTTTTAAGGGTATAAAATATAAATCCAAGAAAGTTTCTATTTATTTAAGTACTCTTTCGAAAAACAAAACAAAATTTTAATTAAGAATATTATAACAATAATTCATATTTTTCATATTAAAATTATTTTTTGATTATATTTTCTGCCTTCGGAAAAGCCATTTTATTTGGAGTAGTTGCATTCCGTTGGTTTATTTCCAATTTTATCGTTTTTAAACAGAACTCATTACTAAAATAGAAAATATGCAGTTGTTGAATCTTTTTAAGTTCTATATTCACCAGACAGTTTTTTTGTTTTCAAATTTTTATTCATTTTAACCTCATTTATTTTTATCTAAGTTTCAAAATTTATGAAATCTAGTATCTAGATTCTAGAACAAATACTTAGATATTTGAAATATGGTGATCTATTGCATTTTTGTTGCCCCTATTAAAATTTCTACTAGATGCAACGCGAGACCATTACCTCCCCTAAATACAATTTCTAAATTTTAATCGAGTGATCAAAAATAATTTTATTCATAGTTCATTGTTTATTTAACCACTATTATGTTAACCTCATGTTGCGAAAAAGTCAAATATTGCTTGTAATTTAATTATTCTTAACAGTTCTCTCATCATCATCATCATCATTTATTTTATTTTTTTACATATACATTTTTTAATCATCATAAAGTTGAAATTAAATAAAACGTCAAAATTCAGTTACAAGGACCTCAAAGGTAATTTGTTAACTTTATTTTTTAAATAATTTCACTTTTTGAATAATTTTTGCATTAAAAAGGGAACAAATATTTTTGGAGATCGAAAAGGTGAATTGGAATTTCAAATACATAAAGTGTTTAGACAAATTATAAAAATCACAAAAATATTTGATTGTTTTATTATTCTTATTGCATATATATATATATATATATATATATATATATATATATATATATATATAAATAAATATATAAAATATATATATATAAAAAAATTCTTAT
>JAIPRM010003125.1:0-25667 GCA_025469315.1 Stegophylla sp. TES_Ste_2020 | reverse complement strand
ATGTATGCAATTTACAAAGATAACCGATTACCTACGACGACGAACAGACTTCTGTTCGGCTGAAAACGCTAAGAAGAAAGCCGTAAGGTCAAGATAATACTTGTACGTATTACGATTTGCCACTGACGAAACGCGGCGTGTTATTATCGAGAAGTAATATTACCAAAAATCGATAGCAATTATCACCAACAGGTGTCTTTTGCGCACACATCGACTATCTAATTTTTCAAAACTCTATATTAGGACTATTGCATCGTGGCAAGATTAGTGTATGAGGCCGTTCGTGATGCTATAATTTGCTTAGGCAATACGGTGGCCCGATTCGTTTTAAATATTTAAAATGGGATTCGCCTGTCATACAAAAGGTTTAAACGACCAAAAAGACCCGATTTAGAAACCAAAACTGAAGACATGAAACCCTAATCTTTTTGAAACACATTTTTACTAACTTTAAAGAACTCGGACTAGAATGCAAATGTCATTTCAAAAAAATATCTTTTATCCGTTTTCAAAGTTTCGCTTGACAATGGTAGGTGTTATTGTATCGAGAAAACGTTTTCAGTTCAACATATAACATATGATCGTAACTCGATTTTTATTCCATTAAAATCATATTTAAAACAGATTTATTTATAAAATCAAAAAATCACAAATTTTGCATTTTCTATCCAAAATGCTCGAATTATTATTGATATTATCATTAAATAACGTGGGTTTTTCATTATTATAACATTATCGCTCATATGAAACACGTTAAAATACTGTGAAAAAAAAAAAATAGGTTTGATTAAATTCAAAATAAAAGTTTCTTTTCTAAATTCTATGAAACGAATTTCGTGCTATGATAGCAAAGCGTTTTTTAAGTTCCGAGAAAAAATGCGATTCGCATTAGAATGCGTATAACTTAAGTCATCGTTCGTCGTTACGATTGCACTCGTCGAAATCGAATAACAAATATACCAAGAGTTACGCAATTGCAAACTGTGAAAAGACACGTGAGGAATAACGCGGGTATTATTTATATTATATATTATTTGTGTGAGCAATTTCGCGACCTCAACTGAATCGTGAAATGACGAATGTGATTTGCATCGCTAACAATATTTATATGTACAGGGTGTCCACCGAGGATTTACCCGTTCCTGAGCTAACGAAGACGATCGAATTGTTTTTACTTTTTAAAGACTATAAATATTTCATATTTGAATTCAATGTTTTGGCAAAGTGATTTTAAAAACAATTTATTTTGTATTATAATATGTAATACTTTCGAAAAATTTGAAGACAGCCGTTTTATGGAAGTTAATTTTTCTGATAATTTCAACGTTTCTACATTTTGAAAGTCTCACGTTTTTAAATTTTAGATTCTGAACGAAGTAAAAAAGTTAGTGTTTTTTTTTTCTGTGAACGCTCTCCTATGGATCTACTAGTTAAAAAATCTTGATCAACTACACGAATTTCAAATTTTTCATTAAAAATGTGTATAAAACATCTTTACATAGAATATCTTCTGGTAGTGACTTTTAGTATAAATATTACCAACTAACAGTTCTGCAATGAAAAGTTTATATTTTAACGAAAGATAATTTTAGATTCAGAGTAAAACACAGCAGCTTGTGTAATTCACAATGGTATTTATTTATTTTTTCTGTAAACACTTTTTCGCGTAGAAATACATGTCCAAAAAATGTAGAAAAGCAAATTTTTTTAAACCAGATTTTCCTCTTGATAGCACTTTTTTGAGGTCATTTTTGAATTTCTCAACCGTTTTTTCAAAATTTTGAAAGAACTACCCGAAATTTTACAGCAAAGATTTGGAAACGATCTTTTTTTAATCCAAAATTTATGGAAATTTAAACATAGATAGACAATAATATGAGAAATATTTTAGCACAAGACAATTTTGAAAAAATGAAAAGAAATTTTGGAAATTTTTAATACATTTTTTTCTTATTAAATTATTTTTTCTTTTTCTTTATTTATTGGCTAAAGAAAAGTAAAGTAAAATAAAGTAAGTAAAGTAAAGCAAAGCAAAAATAAGTTAAATAATGTTAAGTATAGACAAGAAAGCCCGACATACTTCACACCTCATGGGTATTATTTGCTCCTCGGGTCAGATACTTTTGGTGGGTTTATTGAGTTTTAAAGAAACGATAAATCATTTCTTCAAAAATACTATTCTGAGCAAAGGAGATCAATAATATATATAAAGTTAATAAATCAGACATTATTATAAAAAAAATTTCAGTTTTCATGTACAAGTAGCTAAGGGTGGAGTAAATAAGGAGACTTTTATATCATAATTTAAATAATTTTGTAGTATTATAAGTAAATTAAATATTTTTCATATCAAATGCTTTTTTAACTTAGTTAAACAAGTCGAGAAAAAAATAATAATTTAGAACCGGTTAAAACCGTCAATAACCGAAATCGGAACCGAAACCTTCATTATGTATTTTCGAGAACCGGGACCCAATCAAAACTTTATATTTTTTAAGAACCTGAACTAAAACCGAAACCGTTAAAATCACGAAGGTCCCTGCTCGTGGGTCACCCCGTATAATTTATAGTGAAAGGCGATCGCGACGACGACGACGACGACGACGACACGTTATCGTTATGAGCTCCTAAATATGGATCGTCTCTGCGCGCAGCCGTCGTCATCGGAGTGACAACAAAATATGTATTACCACCATTTATTATTATATGTAACACGCGAATGGTTTCAATTACACGCGTATTGCATTGGCGGCACGGAGCGACTTCATCAATAATTCGAGCGCAGACGACGATGCGACGACTGTGTGACTGACGGGTTTTCTTTAGTGCGACTGATACGCATTATGCATTATAATAATAATAATTATGATTGTCTGTCTAATACGTCCGAACACGTCATGACAATCTTCGTCGTACATATCGTAATAAATAACACCGTCCGTCACCCGTATGTGTATGCAAAGTGACGAAACATCCGTTGTTATATTATCGTCTAGCGCGTTTCTCATGGGAAATATTTTATGAAAAAAAAAAAAAGATAATAATAATAATAATAATAATAAGGATTTGACCTAAAAAAAATCGAGAGGGTTCACACACGATTATTATTATTATTATTATTATTGTTACTGGGCAAATACGATTGCAGCAATCGTACACACGAGTAATAATTATGTTATTTTTCATTATATTTATATACAGAGTCGACACGTCGTCGTCTGACGGATACGGTTCTCTTCGCCGATGACGGCATCGTCGCGATAATTTTGAGGATACATGTGTGAAAATGAATTTAAAAATAAACACGAGATTCGATAATATGATATTGTATTATGCTATAGTAGTCGACGACGCCTGTACACGGACGATTTTCGATTATCGATTCGACCGACCACTTGCGTAATAATAATTTATTTAACCTAATAAGCCATATTTTTTTTTCACATCGTGTACGTAAAGCGTAAACCTCAATAAACACGGTCGTGGTCGCGGTATAACTCGTGTTTTTTACAATATTTTATATATTATATATATATGGGGTAATTATTTTATAGTTCTTCACTCGTTTTATCGGCTGATTTTTGGGTGATTTTTTTTTTTAATTTATCAATTTACGTTTGACTAAATATTCAAATTTTACTAACTCAAATCATTAAAAATTATCACTCGATTTGCTTGCTTGATTTACATTACTATATTTTTTAATTAGATAATAAACTTTGAAAACGATTTTGTTTTACCTGCTTTAAGCTTTTCTCTTTCGATCCAATCATTTGAATAGTTTAAAAATTTGAAGTTTAAAGTAACGGAGCAGTCAGACTTTTGAGGCCAACCTTTTCTCCTTTTACCCAAAATTCGACAAAATAACCACAACTGGCTAACGAAATGAGTGTAAACTTTAAAAGAATAACTTCGACACAAAATTGCAGTTAACTTGCTAATATTTTAAACAATTCTTTAGCTATGCTTTTATGCTTGTGAGTAAAACAATATTTACTATTATTAATTTTGCATTTTGAGTGGAACTAGTACTCTTACAATACTATTTATTTCTTATTTTTATTTTTTTCTCTCTATAGAAGTAATTTTTCATATAGAAATACTTGTGAAAAGTTTCAAATAATAACTTTTTAAATCAGAAGTTGTATCCCGGAGTTACTTTAAATAGGTAATTTTTCAAAATCCTTTTTCCAAAAATAAGGAAAATATAGATTTATTCTTTATATAATAATTTTAGGAAATGAATAGGAGGTGTACTATGGGATAAAGTATAATCTATAATAGTGTACAGTCGTTGTTAAAATCGAAAAAATAAGTATTACTTTGCTACTTATAAACGAAAACGAAATCCAAATTCACAGTTGAAAATTTTGAAACGGTAAAATAAATTTTAAACTTATCTATATTTACTAAATTTAAGCAAAATAAATTCGCTGTACCGTTCATCTGCTACTGTTGCAACCAAGAGTCTCTCACCCGGAGAGTAAAGAATGCCCATGGTACGAATATGTTCCACTTTTTATTGATTATATTTATATTGTAAAACACCAATGATCAAACTTAAGTATTGAAAATATTAACAAAATCTGAGGTAAATCGTTCAATGTCTCCCGCGAGCACTTTATTCAGGTTATATATTAATAATATATGTATCATTATATACTATAAAACTATAAATACATAGTATAATAATTTCTTTCAACATACAATTAGAAACGAAATCGTGAAACGCAATGAAACCGTCAATTAAATTATTATATATATTTTCCGAGTATATATGGTTAACCCGCTCAAAGACATACCGCACGTTCTAAAACGTTCACGGATTCTTATATTTTTGGGGTTAATTACAGTTCTATGTATATATACGATCGTATCTAATTAACATTTTGAAAGTACTTACAACACACGCCCTAAACGCAATTGCGCCGCTCGAATCCCACGGTGTAAAGACCTGTAATATTAAATGTTATTGCCGAAAATTTGCATTGAAGAACATCGGACCTTTTCAAACGTTTCCATGACAGTTTTACGCATATAATTATTATCGAGTGTAAACGTTTTCGTCTAGGTCATCACACGTGTTTGTTGTTCTTTTGCAATGCCCATTTATTAACGTTTTTCTCAAACCGTCTCGCAGACCTTAATAACACTTGTTATTATTGTGAAGAATATTTTTGTACAAGACAATTATTATTATTTTATTGTTACCCACACTCGATCAAAACACGACAAAATGGTTTGTTGGAAATTTTTTGATAGGTTGTTGTAACTCGGTTAATTTCATAAGAGTTTTTTTAATAAGTGCACTTATTCACTATCCGTTATGGGTGAACAGAAGGTTTTTGAAATGTTTCACGTAGGTTATTTTCAGCTTGAAGTCACTTTCCAAAAATACACGTAAATTCTACCTAATCTAACGTAACCAAGATCCGACAAAAGATGAAACTTTTCCCAACCATGTCCAAAACACCATTATGGTAGAATTACCAAATCCGGAGTAATAATATAACGCATTGCCAATTTACATGTCTCACAGTATTTGTGTTTTTTATGGCCCGCAATTTGATGTATACTTTGTTTTCAACAACACACGCGAAAGTTGTGGACGAAATAAAAAATGGTTCGTGTGTTCGACGAATTCTGGCAGCTGTACATTATCATGAGAAATGCTGTATAGTTTTCAAAGTGCTTCACGAAGTTGACGTGAATGGTGGTGCTTTTACGGGAATTCATATAAAATCAACCAAGTTCCAGAAAATAATAGGGCTTTTCTACAAACTTCAACAAACAGCGTAATGAATAATGTTAGATGGTTTACGATAGGGGTGTGACCAACTTTTATATGAACTTGAGATCTGAACTTTTTTGGTTGTCAATTTATGCCGATTTAATAAATAATAAAAATATAATTTACAATTTTTAGTTAACGTCTGTGGCGTGCAATTAGCTATCAGTATCAGTTACGTGACGACGAGGACGTGGACGTTTTAATTTACAATCGTTATAATGCCGGGGTGGCCAACATGAATATTATGCTCACGAGCTGCATGGATAAAAAAAAATTATGTCGAGAGCCAAAAATGTCTTTTGAATCCGTTTTTAGTTAATGTCATTGAAAACGAATGTCCTGTATCAATCGTATTGCAATAAATAGCTAAGGCACTTCACGGAAAAGAACTGTTAGAATTATTACGATTTGGTGGTTTTGAAAAATTTAAATAGAAACTGTAGCTCTGTTGTGGATTTTTGTCAGCATGTCTCTATTTTAAAGAACTCGAAAATTAATAACTGTGTACAGAATTCAAAATTAATTTTTGGAATGACATTATTCTTGTGAATCGCTTTATTGAACAACGAAAATAATTAAATCTAAATATCATAAAGAATAACTTCCACCCAATCTCACACTCACATGAATAAAAATCCAGATATTAAGCTCACGAAAATAAAGTATTCAATTCAAAAATAATAAATATTAGTTCATGCAATGAAAAATCTTATTTTATTTTTGAAATTCTATTTCACACACTTAAGGCCATAATTATTTAAAATAAAAAAAATGCAATATTATAAAAAAAGATAATGTTTTAGGAATTTAGGATTGTTTTAGGAGATGAAATGCGAGCCACATATAATCAATGACGAGAGCCACAATTTGGCCATCCCTATAATATAATAACTGACACAGTGTTTATTAACAATTTCGTTAATAACGCTGACACCTGTAGGGTCGGTACGATGCTAACAACACGCCACGTGTTACGAAATCGTATGACAGTGACGAAAAGAAGTCTTTGGGGGCCAATACGCCGTGTAGTAATAATTTAATTAACAAAATGGCCACAAACACGTGCTAATTTGTGGGCGTTTGCTATAATATAACCGCAGACGGCGGATGACAAACGGCGGAATGCCGCGTCGAGTAACTCCGGAGAAAGAATAGATAGAGAGAGAAAAATAATATACTCGCACGTAATCCATATCTCCTTATAGGTGACGTGCTGCGATTATGCATAATACGATACGTTTATTATTACTCCGACGGTCGGCCCCCGAGTGATGTGATACACTTTCACTCTTTTCGAATAATCGATACGTCGTAATATACGTACAAAATATGTATGTGTTATTCCTTCGATGAATATATATATATATATCAGCTTATTATGTGCTGTACACGAATATAATTACTATATAAAGTGTGTGATGCGATTCAAGGTCAATATTATATATATATCTATTGTAGTTTATCCGCGTATAGACAATAATAATAATAATATACTATACTAATTATACGAACAGTAAGTTTTTTGGGTTTTTTTTTTCAAATAAAGTATAACATTACGGACATGTCTATTTAGAAAGTGTATACGTCTGTGTTGTGTGAAATAAATGACATGTTATGCGTATTGGTTTCACACAGAATGGCGCATATTTGAGACTTATATTCAGCTACCTATCTAGTGCTGGTTTTTTGTTCACACGTTTTAAATTATTTATTTTGTTAATTATTAAGAAACATTGTTTTGCACGTTCAGAGAATTTTTTTCATTCGGAGAATATTTTCGAATTTGAAGTTACTATAATATACGTCCGAGAAAAAAACAAAATCGCAATAACAATCCACCGGCGGCGATTAAATAACCATTAAAACCCTTAGGGCGAATATCGAATATCGCTCAAGTTTTGACTTTTACTAGAACAAAAAAGAAACATCCCCGTAAATCATTAACTTTGCGATTAAATAAACATATTAAATAAACACGAATAGAATGGATATGATAATTCGAGTACTGTTTAAAATATGTTTAGGACAGTGAGTTTACTAGAATGGATAAAAATTTTCGATTTATAGAATGGCCAAATTATAAATATTAAAAACAATCAAGACTGTGTGTTGAAAATATTTGAAAAGTGATTGAAATTCGGTTAAATACGAAAATAAATTAATAATTTAACCTGTACTCATACTTTATCATATGGTGTTTACCAAGTCATAATCATGAGCAGAAATAAAAAATATTTGAGGGGAAGTGACTGCTGACTGCCATAGCAATAGCTCCATACTCTTAAATACGATGCTAATTTCACGAGTTTATTTTAAATTAATATTTACACTAAAACGGTGCTAGATCGTGGTGTAATAACTACTGGTAATTAACAAACCTCGGGGCCGTATGTATTTACGTACTTTTACGCGTATAAAACTACTAAATAAAACAACATGAAAAAACCAATTTATATATACATTTTTTTTCTTATAAATTTTTATCTCATTCTGAATTTCTAACCAAACATATAGAAACCTATTTTGTATTAATTTGTGAAATCTGTGTTGTCATTTCCGGGTATGTATTTTCTAACAAAATACCCAGCAAAAAAGGTCAAAGTACATTTAAAAATGATGTCCATAATTAATATTTATAACTTCGACGACAATACATTCAAAATTACTTACATATAATATGTACAAAATACCTATTACATTTTTACGTACTGAGTAATAACTAATAAATTAAAATTCAAAGAAATACATGAATAAGAAATATGAATAGTAACCTATCCTTATAGATCAATATACTATATGCCATTAACTTATATAATATTTTAATTTAAAACAATAAATATAGATAATATATTATGTTTTAACATACTAAAAAAATAATAATAATATTAAGTACTTAATGGTTAACATTATTATTTTCAGTCTTTGAAAATAATATAGACTGTCAAAACAAAATAGCAGGAACTAAAAAATAAAGAAAACAAGGAATAAAAATTATAATTTGCAATAACTATTGTACAATTTATGTATTTATTATTATTTATCATTGACATATTTCAACTTAAAATATTGAATTTTTTTAAATAGTTTTCAACAACACATAATAGCAGTCTATATAAATTTATTTAGAACAAAATAAAAACACGTTCCGAACACTAAAAAACGTTTTTTTGGTTTATTTTTTTTTAACATGCCGTTTAATAAATATCTTTTTACAAGAAATAATTGATAACGATTTTAATGAAGTGACAGCTAGTACACTTGCTGAACAAATAGGTCGTACAAATATGCTTTAATTATTACGTTATTTCATGTTTTAATATGTAATGTAATATTTTCTATTTAAATTACATTTCTTAATTGTATAATGTAATTCAATATTTATTACGGCCTACCTCAATAAATACTAGTGTACACGTGCAATACATACACGTTGGTCGACTAGTTATGAATAACATGATTACTCGATATTTCAGACAAATCTCACATTTTTCCGTATATATGTATTTTCGAGGACTACCGATTATTATTATTATGACGATCGACAGGGAAATAACCTTTGTCGAGCGAAAGTAGTTACTGACAAAAACGCACCTGTGTGTGTGTGTGTGTTTGTGTGTTTGTGTAATATATTTTATGCGTATACGTCTTGGTTTACCGTACGGTATCGACCGCACATAAAAAATAAAACCACATAAACGCATCCTCGGTATTTTGAAACTGTTTAATTTATAAATCTTCCACGACGTATTCAAAAAAAAAAAATGCAGTTGTGGTTTTATTATCTATTGCCAATAATAAAAATGAATTCAGTGAAATTACGTTTCCGCCGAGATATAAAATATATACGCGGTCGTCGTCGTGCACGTAATAAATCGACGACGGATGCCCCTGGGTCGCTATAATTACTTTGTTTTCCTTTCGGGTTTCGTTTAAAACTAAGCTCATTTAAATTGTATAAATAGAAATATTTTATTTTCTATTAAACGGCTTTCGTTTTTAGCCGAATAATTACTGAAAACTTTTATAATAATAATATGTAGAAACTGGATTCGTATTATTATTTTAAGTTCGCGTAATACACGAGATATAATATTATTGTTTGATACTCGTAAACGATGGAAATAGACGTCATATACGAAAATATAATCTGTTGAACGGTGTTCACTTTTGAAATGTCATATTATTATGCACGTTTTGTGTAAACACGCTTTAAGTGTACGTTTTTATTAGCTTTCATATTTTTATTCTTCACATTAACATAATAATATTAACGTATTCAAATGTGTTAAATTTATGAGTAGTAATTTCTTCAAAAACGCGAATAGATTTACTAAAAGAATGTACTTGTGTATATTTACTATGTACACAACGTGACACACAAGTATCTGTATATTGTATAAAATATCACGCGAACTTCTGACGCATCACTAATAATATCAAAACGATTTATGTTGTTTAAATCTACAGCTTGAGAAAACAATTTTTCCAATTATATTTTATTGAAAGTAACTTCCGATTATATAAACCAATATCAATCTTGCAGTAAAAACGTATTTGGAGGGTTTGGGTTGACAAAGGTTTTTTTAATTACTTTCGAATAAAAGGTTTTATTTTGAACACGAGAATAAACAATATTGTTCGATAAGAGAACTTATTCAAAATTATACATATTCAGTTCAACATGTTGTTTGTGTTTGGTATCAGAAACTATTTTAGATTCTGAGTGGAGTGATATTTATTTCACTTTTTTTCTTTTTTTTGGAACCACTTTTTCCTTTTTTTTTCCTTTTTTCCAAAATTTTCATGCAATAACTTTTTAAATCATAAATTTAACTCCAAACGTACTTCAAACAGGTCATTTATCAAAATCCTCAATACTTTTTCTAAAAACAAGGAAGTCTGTCATAAATGTAGTAATTACAGCAAAATAAACCATAAATGAGATTTCCATAATATCGAATTTAATCATTTCATCATAATTCCAAAACTAACAAGACCAGAAACTTGAAATTTACACCCATTATCAACAATAGTGTATTAAAGACGGAAAAATATTGACACTTTTGGTATAATATTTTGGAACTACTTTGCGTTTCTCACAGATCTCCAAAATTTCGTAAAATGAATGATATTCACGAATATTCAAATGGACACTGATTACATTTTTATTACCTATTCCAAAAGTAATATTGCATAAATGTTTATAATTTCACAAATACGACCTTATCATAGACGAATTTTGGATAGAATGTAAATGTATGACAATTTGTTGTTAAACGTATTCAATGCAAAATCAACAATAATTTTTGTCTATAATTAACCGAAACTCCATTCAGAATCATTTTATTTATCGTTATTAAACACACTCACAAAGAGTATCCCACCAGTAGTATCCACAATGCGAATTATATGTCGGTCTTTCTAGTATGATATTCTAGTCACATCGAGAATCGAAATTAACACATAACTCCGGTCGAGGTTAATGTTGTTGTTATAATTTTTTTTTTTTCTGCCAACTATCAATTTACGATGATTTATGATACATGTTATACAATTAATTTTGCATTTTCACCTTATCTGTAGAGCATTTAATTTCTAGTCTCTGATCATAACCGGGGGGTGGACTGGCTAGGGCGGCGAGTGGGTGATCCTCACCTGGGCCTGTAAAATTTTGGGCTGTTTGAACTATTTTGGGCCGATAAATTAAAATTAAATAACGTAAAAAATACTTGATATATTTAGTATTATTTAGACAAATTAATCGAATAATCGATCTTGTATTATAATAATAATAGATTGAGAATATGTAATGACTAGTGTAGTATAGTAGTGAGCCAATGTTCAGTGTAAGCCTAGGTTAAGTTAAATATCTAAAAAAAAGTTAGAGACTAAAATTCACTCTTACATTTGTTCGATTTCTGTTTCCCCGGGGCCGATTTTTATTCCCAGTTGGCTCCTAGGTCCTATTAGTCGATCTTTTGGAAATTATTGTGCAATGTAGAGCAAACAATATTTAATAACTTAAAAATAAGTATTTTGTGTGTGTGTGTTTAATAAAAAAAAATTTAATAAAATGTTGAGCCAAAATTTCTGTTTCCCCGGAGCCGATTTTTATTTTCAGTCCGCCTCTGATCATAACAATATTATAGGTACTCCGATGACACACTGCCGAACTAAAGTACATCGTTCGATTATGGTTTTTCGTAACACCGATTGACCATACGTTATAATACAGTGCTAAGAAATTCACCGTGCAATGGAAGAAATGTGATTAGACACTATAGTTTTCGATATTATACGGCCTAATCTAATCGCAGCACGACGTCATTGTAATAATGTAATTTTAAAACCGATCGTTTTACTCTATATACTATATACGGGCGAACGCGCACGCAATCGATCTAATATACAATATACGCGGCGTGTTTCACGCCCACGGACACGGCAATAACAATGCGCTATCGTCAAAACCCGCCGCCTTGCCTATATACACGTCGATCGATAATCCTAATTTCGCGGTTTGTGCGTACACCTAATGATAAATACGGTGCCCGCGGCGGTGTACGATTCGCATTTAGGAATCGTCGTCGTCGGTCTTTGTGCCTACCTATACGTCATGTATATACTAATCTCCAGGCATATTGAATTATTATTATCGCGTTAAGGCGGCCACGTCTATAGCAGCAGCTCTTTGTGAATACACAAAATAATATAATAATAATAATCGATTTCATTTCACGTGACCACTGCTGCTGTTCGAATGCAAAATTCTATTATTTTTTTCTTCTCTTTCGTACTACACTCTTCTCTGCGTGTGGTTTTCAATCACGTCGTCGTACGCAGTACAGTGTAATATACGTCTCTATAGTATAATATTATAAATAAATGATCACGTACGTTCTTGTATATCCTCACCGCGGTGAAAGTTCACCGTTGCTTTCACATTTCCCAGTTGGCTGCACTGTGTGCAGTGTCTCGTGTGACATTTACGCGCGCGCGTGTACTGTTACGTAAGTAAAAAAAAAAAAAAAAAAAACTTAAAGAAAAATAATGACTAGCGCACGTGGGATTACACGTCTGCAGGACGGATGAGAGACTCGAACGTCCCGCGCTCCGGCTTGACGACTATACTCATACACGTGTCTCGACGGGACGGCCATCGATTCCGACGGGATTTCCGGGTAATCGTCTCGCGGGTGCAGCGTTTACTACACTTCTATTAGATATTTTCGCCACCATCGGTATCCTATTATTATACAGGGTGTCCCGCGAAACACCAACACCAGGTTTTGAACAATCCGTGGAAGGCTGATTCACAAGTATTAGATTCTGAACGAAGTGTTTTTACAAAGATGTTTATTTTTTTTTCTTGTCCGGTTTTGGGAGTGGGAGAGGCTAGAAATTTTAATTTCTTTCCCCCCCCCTCCTCCTCTTGAAGTATGATAAAAAATTTTACAAATAAACGCACAAAAGCGCTTCAAAGATGTACGTTGCACTCCCAAACTACAGACTGATACACCTAGACTATTACGTTTGTTATTTTATTTAAAAAAAAATCTAATTCGATCCAACAGAAGTTTTGCCTAAGCAATAAATTTCCAAGGCATAATTGTTGTGATAGTGTTATACATAACTAAAAATTACAATTGCTGCCTTGTATATAATATAATACATATGAAATATGAATAATTACTACTCTTTACTCTTTACTTCAAAAATCCAAAAAGTAGACTTAATGGATTAAATTATAGTCTTTCGTGATGAATTATTATTCCTATTATCTAACTTCAAAGTAAAAAAGTTACATTAGGCAAATACGCAATGAAGCATAATTTAATACACTTTGGAAAAAATTGAAGATTTTGTGATGAACCATATAATGTAATTTAAAATTACTATTCATACGCGATAAGTCAGTGTTTTCGATTATAAATCATTGGTTCCATTTTGTTTCTTTAAAATCTTGTACTTAATGAGGAATTAAAATGTCAAGAGTAAAAAAAAACACAAACCCCCCCAACCGTATTACTAGATATATGTTACATTTTCAAAAACTGAGGTTGAATTTAATGTCGAAAGTTCGATAAAAATTCTGCTCCTGATATCGGGCACTGAATTTGAACTCTATGTCCATCGACATTATGTCTATATCGCTATCGTTTCTCGTAGTGCACTTTCGCACCGCGTATACGTTATTTCTAAATTATATCTTCGGGATACACGTATGATTTTCTCGAATCATTCCGGTCAATTATTATTAATTGTTAAATATTTTCATGCATACATATAATATACGCATAACGATATCTATAATTCGTATTTTGCTCGTACACAGATACAATTTAATATAATAATAAGTGAGATCTAATACCGGATAAATATTATAATATTGCAATAGTAAATAATAAGTTACCTCTACTCTCGTAGCAATAACAAGATGCAAAATACTTATTACGATTTCTACTATTCAAATAATGGGGTTGTCATACGCGTTGATACAGTTTCGTACTGCGATTATTAAACTCGATCATAATATATTATTACTATTATTACGCAGTGATATTCAACTATTTGATTGAATGGGACGACTCGTTCTGTCGTCGACGAACTACGATAAGAGTATTCTCGACGTAGGCAGAACTCACTCTAAATACACGTTTATTACGAACACGCAATAAATATTCGTTCTACATGCACACGCCTATTATATAATATTTATCGTTTGTGTACATCCGCGGTCCACTTTACACAATTAGTTCGCCATGTTTTAATAGTGTCATATTATTATCTTATTGAAAATTGCGCGTTGCAAAACGACTGGAATTCTCGCGCGATCTAGATGCATATTATATCAATTATTTAGAAATTAGAATAATTTTTTTTTTTTTTATAAAAATAAAACATACTTCGTTACGTCTACAATATTAAAACGGTATAAACTAGTATAATCTTCAAACGTAACTTACGAGATCGAAATGAATTATATTTAACTTTAAACGCTATTTCGATATTTGTCGCATAACGCATAGACCGCGCAATGTAACGTGTTTGTTTCGTTATTAATTGTTTGTATTTTATCGTTCGATTTTATTGAGTACATAATATTATTATTGCATATTAATCGTTTGGTGATTTCAAAAATTTGTCGAGTCAACAGTAGAATTTACACAGAATTAGGTCGATAAATCTCTTAGAATTTGCGATTCATTAAAAAAAATCTTTAGAACAAAAGTTATAGAAAATAATGCTTTCTTAAAAGTATGATTTGTAAAAAAATTGATTTACACATATGTAAATGTAAAAAAATTCGATAAATATTGAAAAGTGTGTTATGTTAAAGTTAGTAAGGGTTAATTTTGACCCAAAACTTCTTGAATTCATTTTCATTCATTTACAAGTGTAATTATGAGGATAAGACTTTAAAAAATTATAAATAAAAACTAAACTCTAGAGTTTAGTTATAAGCGATAGACTAGTTAGTAAATTTTTGGAAATACCTCGGTACATTAGGGATGATTAAGAACAGTAAAGTATAGAATATTGATGTATGGATGATTATATTTTTAAAATCATTAATTTTTTTGAGCTTTAACTGTTAAAATATTACAATATTTTCTACTCTATTTTTAACGCGTCATTGCGTGTACATTTTCAATAGCTATCGGTCACAATGGGCATACGTGGGCATTTTTATTTCGCTCGATAATAATCATTCAATCAGTTGTTAATTTACTGTGTTATTAAGTACAATATTAGTTTACAATAAATTACCTGTTGACGGAGGCAATGGTAGTGACTGTGCTAATAATAGTGACGATCACGTAGTACACGCACGAATAGGTCCGTGGCTATAAGTGCGAGAAAGGCCATTGTTTTTTTATTCGATATACAAATTTGATGTCCTTATACAGAAGTAATGTAAAATTATAATACATACATCGTACATAAAAAAGGCCAAGTACAAATTAAAAAAACTATTGAAAATTAAATGCCAAAGAACGCTTAAATTTTTAATCAAATTGACTATAACATTTTTTCTATTTTTTTTTTTTTTAACTGCTCATAACATTTGAAATTCTCATTACACTAATAATAAATAATTTGAGGTAATTAGCAAAAATTTGAAGAGTGTACTTGAGTACTTAAACTTTCTTCAAAACTCCATTGATCATTCAGACATTATTTTCTCACAATACATCTTAAGAAGTTATATTTAATAAATAAAAACGTTCTTAATCATAAACAATAATTCAAAACATATTATGTTTTGCATATATTTACATATTATTACGTATTATTTGATGTACTCAATATTCCTACGAAGAAATAAATACTACAAATATGTCGAGACAATTATTTTAGATTCTGTAGAATAGAGCGAAGTGTCTAATGGTTTTATGATGATGTTTAATTTTTTTCTCTGGAAACTTGGAAAGACTTTTTATACCTATTCAATAAATACATCGTACCAGCACGCATAATATAGGTTTCCAATAAAGGTTTTGAATGAAATAGTACTTTGATGAAGACATTTTTTGAAATTATTGTTTTCCTAAAACAATAAAAAACTACATCAAATTTTTGTATAAACATCAAAATATACCGTTTCGTGAAATCGATTTTAGGCGCTATTGAATAAAAACTCCAAAATTCCTTGCGTACTAGCAAATTAAAATTTTCTCGCGTTATTAAAAATCGGTGTGATACTGATATAAAAATATTCAAAATTATTTGATCGAATTATATCAGAACAAATATAGAAACATTTAGTTTTTTCAAACAATGTTGAATAATTTATTAACTACATATCAAAATTGACATTATAGTTTTTTAAATAATTAATGGATAGAGAGAAATTTTTAGCAGTATTATTCTGTTATACTACCGATTGATTTTATTACGTCATTCGTTAAGTTTTTAAAATTATTTCGTTATTTTTCGTGTATCTTGACAACAAATCGTTCGAACGCAATAACGAAAAGCGAATAATAGTGTTGCGAAGTCTGTGAATAAATATCGATATTTTTTTTTTCTCTCTCAATCTCCGCGTAGGCGAATAGAGTTGAGCGTTTCAAAATCCGTGTGAACCGAAGACTTACGGGCCGTCATCGTACGAGTCGTGGGCATCGGGGGGGGGGGGTCATAATTTGCACGGTATTAAAATATACAGTGTAATTATTATTATCGTGTACTGCACGTAATGAATAACGTGTTATTATAAAATATAACGCGTGTTGTACCGCCCTAGATGGAATAACGTTTTTTTTTTTCGGTCAAGTCGCCGTTTGATAGTTCAACTACAACATTGACCTTTTCGCGGACACAGTCATCAACGTAAAAATTAATAATATTATTTAATATTCCGATAGTATAATATTATTATAATGTCCGGTGATGTGTCCGTACGACGACGTGACTTTCACTCGCGCGATTCTTTCGAAAACTTTATCTCAGCAGTGACGTCAAAAAAAAAAAAAAAAGCTGTTCGAAAAACCGGTCGTAAACGCGATTTTGAAAAGTCTCGTGACGCTCACAGCAGGCAGGTGTCTGCCCCGACCGTTATTCGTCGTCTTCGTAATAACAATATTATTTTACGATGGAATAATATTGTGCGGAAAAAGTGGCGTCCGCGTGTCGTGCAGTGCGGTCGCGAGATCCATTAGTCGATTTCATAATTACCAAACAATAATAATAATAACACCACACACACACACACACTTTCGGACGTGTAATTATCTCTAATAATAATAATAATAACGATCAGAGGTCTCGTTTTATTACGTTTATTTTCGTGTGTCTGAATTCGTTATTGTATATACCGCGAATATTATTGAGCACTGGATAGTATAAAAATATGATAAATCAAATCTTAAAGGTCAAAACGAAGTCGTAAAACGATTACTTTTGGCCGTGT
The DNA here is from genome assembly GCA_025469315.1 of Stegophylla sp. TES_Ste_2020. Taxonomy (NCBI): domain Eukaryota; kingdom Metazoa; phylum Arthropoda; class Insecta; order Hemiptera; family Aphididae; genus Stegophylla; species Stegophylla sp. TES_Ste_2020. The sequence continues at coordinate 7,962 of JAIPRM010003125.1, read as the reverse complement.
GAAAAATGGACTGTAAGTGTGTGGCAACAAAACAGATTATTTCAGTCGAATTTTTCCAGTCGTTTCGTTTTATTCCGCCACTGCGAAAAAATATCAAAACGAAATTTTGATGTTATGCATTATTGTTGATAATGAGATTATTCTGAGTTTGATTTCAACCGAGGTTATATTGCAGAAAAAACTATATCTGGTGCGTAAAAATTCAAAATGTTTTAAAATGTCGCAACCTACACAGTTACAAGCAGTATCATTGATCATAAATACTTTATAAAGTATATTATTATTTATTATTTATAATAAATGCCAGTGTGTACGTTATAGTTACTACGTTAATCATAAGGACTCAAATTCCGTTGGATTACAATATAGACAAAATTAATTAAGATTAAAAAAGTTCTAACATTTTTTTTTGTACTCATAATCCGGCCCCGAATAAAAGTCATTGCAAGGTTAAAAATACCGTCAAAAGTCACTTTTAAATATAATTTTCTTCGCTCGGAATCTACGAATACGATTAGGGACAACGAGCTAAAATAATATTATTGAACACCCACCCTCACACGTGGGTACTCATCAACAGTAATGATTCATTTAATAATAAGTTTCTAATTTTGACATTTTCTTTTGTTACAGGTACGTTTTTATTATTTGTGTAATAAAATTTGCTGAAAACACTAATTTGAAAAATAAACGAGTCTATTGTGTAAGCAGCGAGCAGGCGTTCTCCAACTTTCTAAGTAAAAATAATAAAATATTTTCACACTGGGCTAATCACATATTTTTAATTAAGTCACCAACCTACGTCGTTACCGATTAGTCTTTCCATTTCTACTAAATCGCGAGTGTACGGATTGAATAACTGTTTTTATAATAAACGCAATACGATCGACTGTAGCTAACGATGCAGATATATATTTTCAATTTCTTTCAAACGTGTCGTAAAACAAAACCAAACTATCAATCACTCATAATTCGTCGACGCCTATTATATAGTATATAAATGCATATTTGGAGAGTTGAGATGTATTTGGTCGTGGGTGCATACAATTTTCATATTTTGTACTATCACATTGTAAATAATCAAATTATTTCACTTATTTCTTTCAGAATTTTTTAATTACTCACCAGAAAATATTTATTTTTTAAGCACATAAACTATAACAATATTTAATAATCGAAGTTATCCAAAATTAATTTCTTTAGGTTGTCAACAAATTTAGTAATATTTAATGCCCACACCCCACGTGTTTCTATATCATAAATTTTAACAATTAATTACTTTTATCAATTACCTATGTATGCTTAATGTTAATATTATTATTTTAAATTCTGAACGAAGTGAAGAAGCTTATGTTTGTACAATGATGTTTATTTTTTATTTTTTTATTTATTCTTCCTCTGTAAACACTTTTCGTATAGAAATACTTGTCCAAAAGTTTCGATCAGTAACTTTCTAGATCCTAAATCACACCCAGATTGTACCCATGATACCTATGATGCAAAATAGTATGTCCGACTTTCTTATCTATATTTTACTTCGCTTTACTTTACTTTTTCTTTTATGTTCTTTGTAACTGAGATTATGTTTAATTAGTGATTAAATATTGATTAATTGCTCTCAACATTCAAGAAACTATAATTATTTGTTAAAGGGTTAATAATAATAATAATAGGTCAAAATTAAAACATTTAGTTTGTTCCATATTCTGTTGTTTGTTTACATATTTTTAGAAAATATTTATGCAATTTAAAGTGTTACAAAATTGTTTGGAAATTAATTTAAACGATAACACTCTTAATTCATTGTAATTGAGTTAATGTTATTGCTATTATTTTTATTGCCAACTACGGATTCACGATGTAAATCGATTCGTGTTTTGCAATATTATTTGTGCATATTTGCATATTGTATTTACCATATTTCAAGAGCATTCAATTCCGGTTTCTACTTACAAATATTTATACGACGTTGTTTAGAGCAGTCTGCATTGAGATTTGCACGCAGAAATCGCAAAGTGTACTCTGATGTTCTCCAATTTTTTCCGCACACAAAATATATGTCTTCTCGTCCGACGTGGCATTTTCTATTGTAGAAAACGTTTGGTTTTTAGGGGACGGGTTAGGCATGCCGACATCCGACCGCAGAACAAATTCCTAATCGCAGCCGAGCGATGCACCACCGCAGTGGTATTGATTGTTTTTTTTTTCTCTCTTTACAATGGTATCTGGTCGACATAATGACATTTGGCCGGTTCTTATTTGTGTATTTCGTTCGAAATAAATGTCCGTTTCGACACACGGCCAAAACGGTGTATAGACTTTTTGTGGTTGCGAAACGGAAGTATCGTATCTACCCGTAATAAACACGTGTAAATACGGCTGCGGTGGCTTATCCCGCAGCCATAGAAACACGTAATTTACGTAATTATCGTGAAAAACTATATAATACGAATGTTGTCCTCGACTGAGTAGTAGAACGATTTTCCCGGTCCGATTGTAAACTGCTATTTGCATATCGCGTGCAGTTTTTATGGACCCAACCAGTGGTCGAAGTGGGGTGGGATACGAGGGGATGCAATCCCTCTACTTCTTTTCGTCAGCATTTTCCATCCCTCCACTTATTTTGAGTAAAATTATTCATCCCTCTTGGATTTTGAAAAACTAATCGATTTTTACTATAAACACAGTGACGTTACAGAATTTTTCTTTAAAAAATATCTTTGAATAATTTTTGTTTTCTCCATAAAAAATAAAACAGGTATTTTATCGGAATAATTGAATTAAAAAATCATTAAAGCAAATCTATAAAGCATTTTCTATATAAATGGTGAAAAGACAGAAGGATTTTAAGAATATTTAGACTGTAGATTAAATAGATTATATCAAAAGAACCCGGCTGTGAATAATTTTGTTCTTACATTATTGATAACTAAGAGAGACTTTAACATGTTTTCATAACGCTCTTAATACGATTTAATTTCAATGTCTCAAACCATCTGTATAAAAATAAACATGTTGGTCTACCTTACAGTAAACCTAAAGCAATTTTTATTTTATTTAATGTTATTCTCATTAATTGTATAATTTGATAGTTAAGATAGTTCATAAGTCTGTTCACTTTTTTATTTTATTCGTTAGGTTAGCATAAACAAAAAGATTTAAAATAATTTGATCAGTAACCTTGTGTTGAGCATGTCATTTTTTTAACAATTTAAAAAGAGACTTATTTTTAGACTATATTTTTCATTGTGTTTTTTTCTTTTTGGAGATAATTAAATTAGAATTATATTATAGAAATTAATTGTTTTAAATAGATTACTAACCTAACCTATAATATTATATTACATTTTTTAAAGCTAATATTTAGTGTGTTCGAAATAAAAATATTTTAAATACAATAAATTCGATTTTAGGGGCTTTGCGTGTTATTTGAATTAAATAATAAAAAAAATTATTGTAAAATTGAATTTCGGCAAATATTGTCGGCAATCATAAAATCCGCTATCATAAAATCAATCTACCGATAGGTACACTTACTATAAATATTACTAAACGAATAATTAATTTTAAAAACTAATTGCCTATGAATATTTGAAAAACACTGAATAGTTCAAAAGCACTAAACATTTCTCACTGCAGCGGGATAAAAATTTTCGTAAATCTTAATCGTATAATATAAGCCATATAAAAAAATTCATTCATTCGCGCACATTTTTAATTTTTTGTAAGAAGAGAAAACATTTCAAAATGTTGCACTTGCAGGGAAATAGTTCCTGCAGTGTTAATTCAACCTAAATTTTCCATCCCTTTCCACTGTAATTTTCAAATACCTGCCCGTGCCACGGATATCTCTTTATTTAAACCGTCTGAAATACCGAAATTAACAATTTCATCTGTTCAGGTTGGAATTTTGAAAAAAATCTATGTTAACAAAAATGAAATAAGTGTCAAGCTCTGCTGCTGCCACCATAGATTTCGAATTTGAAATATTATTTTATTATGAAAAAACGATTTTTCTTCATCCGTAATGTGCAAATATCAGCTTTTTTCATATTTGATTTTTCGAACAGTTATTGAGTGTTTTATTATGGAAATTTCGTCTTCGGAATTTAATTCGAAAATAATTGATTTAAGACAAGCCTAGTGTTTTTCTTTCCTCGTCATCAATTTAGGTTTTGGAAGCAACGGTACTTCTAGTAAAATATCTTTAAAAAATTGTCTGATTTTAAATGTGTATATAATATATATATATTTGTTTTCCATAGTTTTTAACTAACTAAGCAAAAATATCCAAAATTAAATTTAAAAAAATTAAAAACCAAAATAAAACAACTTATAAAAAAGTCATAAACATCCTTATACTAATAATAATATAATAATATTGTTTGTCTAAAAACGTTCATATTCTTACCATGAAACAAGACATTTCGAACGACGTTCGAATTGTACAAATCGTTTACACGAAAATGATAATTTAGTTTAAACGTAAAAATAATGATCGAGAATTCCATTCAACGACGACAACAGTCATTTTGGAAAGTAAAGTCTAACTAATTCCTTTGACCGAAAATCTGTAAATATAATTAACATTTTTTTTTTCTTGTGAACGACGTTATTAAGTCAAGGACGATCATTTATAGTCTTACAGAATAATGCGATATTTTCAGTACAAAAGGTACAAAATATGCTTCGTGTACTGTGTAGGCTCGTAACGAACTGCCTAAATCATTTTAATGTATTTTGAAAACGCGCCGATTAAAGCGAGTATAATAGACCCGACGTTTTTCAGTTCCAAGCGATACGAATTATTAATAAAATATAATAAAAAATAATTACCGCCACGGGTCGACACAGTCGTTATAATTATTTTATTACGTATTTTAATTCTCCTATTTGAATTTCGATATTAATATGGCGCGTTTGGCTCGCCGCGTTGTGAAACTTTTCGCCCATTGTTGGAACCGCGAAAACAGGCACTGCGCGCGATTAATTCGGGCGAATGACCCGAAATTTACCCGTGTAAATCACAAACGATTATTGTCGATGAATTTATTGCAAACGGTTAGTCGAGTTTTTTGCACGAAACCTAACCTTACCTCACCAAATCGCCCGTTATCTCGAACCCAAAACGTCTCTTTGATTAATTTATATACAAAAATATTAAACATAAATCGTGTTAGAAAAATATTTTTGAACTATACCGGTCAAAAATTTGCTGAATGTCAGAAGAAAAAAACCTAAATTTTTGCGTTTAGCCGTAGACATAGTTAAGGGAAGTTTTGAGGTGTTTAAACTAATCCAACATTCTTTTACGTCGATAAAAATGACAAATAGGTTTAATTTTTATTGTTCAACAGGTAAGATTAACTACTAATTTATTTTCGAAACATAAATGTGACGAAAAAAGTGAAGCGAAGTTGCTAGTTGTTTTACAAGGTTTTAAAACATTTTTTCAACTTGATAATGTTCTCCAATTAATACATTTAGCGAAGGTTTCTAGTAGAGAATTTGATTCGCATGGTACTTTAAAGAGGTAATTTTTTGAAATTTTCAATTATGTAGCCGAACGCGAGAAAAGACTACAGAAAAGTTTCGAAATTCTTAATAGTTTTTCCAAAAGTTGGGAAAAATTACTAAAAAATTGGCGAAAACACATTTAAAACTTTTTTTTCGATCCAAACTTTATGAAATTTTAAGTATAGATAGAAAATAATAACGAAAATATTTAGGTGGAAGAAAATTCTAAAAATGTGAAAAATGTATTTGAAACGTTTTAAGTCTTCATCAACATTTTTTCCCCTGTTCACAGTTAATAGTGGGATATAAAACTGACTGAGTACAAAATAAGTTTTTTTAGTAATATTAATAAATTTTACAATTTTTTTAAGTAAAATTGTCTTACTTAAATTAAAGCTCCATTGTGCGAAGTATGTTCAGCTTTTTTAATTAATGTTATAAATTATTATCAACGTTATACTTATTACTCTACTAAAATTATCTGGAACTCAGTTACGCCTATGACCTTTGTGGGCTCTGTTAGGCATTAGTAAAAACTCTACGAGTGATGTATTGAATATCGATACCACAACGAGGAACATTTTCGCGGTCGTAAAACACGCAAGAGGCTTAGCTGCAGTGTATTTATCGGAATCTACAGAAAGGGAAAAAAACATCTGTGTGATGCAAAATCCTAAAAGCAAAAATTTACTTCCTGATGCGATTAAGACGCCGCCGTTACGTAATATCTATTTCATTCTGTCTGCCGGTGTTAGTGGAGAGTGAATCACACGAAATGCACTCGAGGTGTGTCGACACTATGCGTGTCCAAAACGTCGTCGTCTTCTTCCTCTTATTGTCACGACGCTGTGTAATAATATAATCGCGGAACTGCGGTTGATAAACAAAAAAAAAATAAATAAATAAACAAATTCCCGCTTGCTATTTAGCATTATATGTATACGTTAGATCCGTAAGGAAATAAACGATATAAATAAAAACGTGAAGGGAATTGACATTTAGTTTTTCGGTTTCATAATAGTGTTTTTTTGAAAGACAATCTTACCCGACTATATGCGTATGCGCGCGCACACACACACACACATATTATATTCATTAATGTGTACATTTTATATTCTCGTACACACTGCGGTGAATAACTTGTATTTCACGTTTGATCGGTTTCCGTAAATCTTATCAAGGACGACAGGATGAACGACGATTCACCCGCCCGAGTGGTTTTACGAGAGTAAAAACTAAATAGAAAAAAAAAAAGAAACAAAAGGACGTTCGACAAGACGGCATCATAATCGGAATTACACGCTTTTCACTGTGATAAAAGATTGATGAACGCACGAAACGATAATAAAAATGAATAAAAAAATTGAAATGAGATAATAATAATTACAACAAGCTACCTGTATAATAATAATAATAATAATAACAATGATTGTGCAGACTCGAGAAAATTTGTGTACGAATAATAATAATTATTATTATTGTTATATAACTCAATTATAAGTTTACGACGAGATTGGTTTTTTTTTTCATTTTTATACGAGGCTTGTACCTAATAACAGGACTTATTCCATACAAGAGTCCTGCAGATTTACAATCTCGGCCGAATCCGAAATACGAATAATATTAAGATTTCTCTTTCGTTTTCGAATAATAACGTTATAACGCTCGCGAAGTAAAGCTGCTGTATAACGGAATATTATTATTTAACGTCCACTTAAGGTCGCGCAGAAATGGTGTTTAATATCTAACTTCGCGATTACCCTGCAGTATCAATCTAAAAAAATATCCCGTTAAAATAATTGTATTCGCATACGAATAATAATTTCTTAATCGTTCGAACTCGCGTTTCGTGTAGATTTCGACTTTTCTGTTTGTGCACGCGACTTCTCTTCGAGTACGACTCCTCAAAGTTTCTATTTATTTCGTTTCTATACATGGGCAATGTTCTTTTGTGTTATTTTTCAAGAAAATATCCACAAAAATCTTCATTTTCACTTCCTCGCCGCTGTTTTCTTGTAGTTTTCTATTTTATCTACACTACTACGCGTAGTGTTTATTAAACGTGAGAACGTACACGACTCGCTGTCATTATAATGAACTATATAGTTATGAGAATTTTATCTACGAAACACCGTATATATTATATTATATTATTATTATATTTGACACGTCTGTTCGGACCGTAAAAAAGTCACACAAGTCAAGTCGGAAAACGTACAAAACACTAAACAATTATTTGTATAGCCTTATTTTATTGCTTCAGATCAGAGCTTTTAAATCCCAGTCGTCAGTTTTTCTTCTAATAGTATTAAATACAACTCTAAAAAGCCGGACATACTTCGCACGACGGGTGGTATTCTCTTGACGGGCGTATTAAATTTTAAAGAAACGATAAATCATTTCTTCAGTAAAACGATTCTGAACGAAGGAAGTTAATAATATAAG
>JAIPRM010003124.1:0-27209 GCA_025469315.1 Stegophylla sp. TES_Ste_2020 | reverse complement strand
AAGTACGGCCAAATTAATCGAGTATTTTATTTCTAGACACTAATTGGTGTATTGTTATTCCCTTATCTTATCCTACGTATTTTTCAACGCTAAATTTAATACGATACAAGTCGGTAATTACGGTGTGTTTTTTTTTTCTGTGTACAACTTTTCGTATTGAAATACTTGTCCAACAGTTTCGATCAGTAACTTTTTGAAACCGGATTTGCCTCTAGATTGTACTTTAAAGAGATCATTTTTTGAATTTCTAATTCTTCACTTTTTGGGAGGTAAAAAACTACCCAAAATTTGACAAAAACGACTTGGAAACCATCATTTTTTGATCCGCACTATATGAAAATTTAAACACAGATAGAAAATCATATAAGAAAGATTTTGGCGCAAGAAAATGTTGAAAATGTGAAAAAAAAATTTTGACATTTTTCTAACATTTTTTTTTTTTTCATATATTTTTCATATTATTAACTTTCCTCGTTCAGAATCGTTTTATCGAAGAAATGATATATCGTTTCTTTAAAATTCAATACACCTATCAAGAGAATCCCATCCGTCGTACGAAGAACACCCATCGTGCGAAATATGTCCGCCTTTTTTCGCATTTGAGTATAATACGCGTATTTACATTACTCACTCACCTTTAGCTAATTACACGCGTCCGCCTCCCTGTTTACAGTCTGTATTTACGACCTACACCTGTTCAGGAGGATTTCCATTCGTCCGACAAGAGCGAAATTATTAGTCGCGTGTAAATACGAGCATACAACACCGCAATGTGCACAATCCAAACAATAATAATAATAATAATAATATTGTCCGTCCGTCGCCGATGATCGACATGGCACATACGCGTATGTTTGGAAAGCGAATTTAATGGCTCATTGTGACGGCCGTGTTTGGCTTGATATTATGTCAATAACCGTTACGTACACAGTTCGTTATTATAATATATCTATCAACCGCGGTTCTGCGTATGGCGCGGAGGAATCATGCGCGAGTGCATATTACAATATTTGTCTCAGACCAGTCTCTGGAGCGCGCGCGCGCTGTCAATTAAAAACGAATTAATTATTAATAACTACCCGACGAATATTACATATAGTTCTAAGCAGGCGCGGATCCAGTATACGTATATTAACGGAGGGGGGGGGGGTAGGGGCAGAAGTATCGACAGTCCAAACAAATTATTGTACTATTATATAGCAATGAACTAATTAGTAATAAATATAGATAGGTATATTTACAGAAGTGTAAGAGTGCCACATAAAAAAAAAACATTTTGACTTTGCAACTAAAAATTTAAACTTTGCGACTCTAAATTTTGACTTTGCAACTTGAAATTCTGAGCTCGCAAATTGAAATTTTTACATGGCTATTTTTTATCCGCATATGGACGCCACGAATTATCAATAAACAGAACTGGAAATTTTGAGTGGCTAAATTAAAAATTTTTTGAAGTTAAAATTTCGAGTTGTAGTGTCAAAATTGGTAACTTTTATTGGCACTACTACGCTTCCATAGATTTGTGACTTTGAATACAATAATACATAAACATTAGATAACACAAAATATGGCGATAAAATTTACAAGAAATTAAATTAATACATTTTGATAAGGCCAACGGAGGGGGCGGCCTCCCATACCACACCTCCCCTGAATTCTAAATTGTTTGCAAAATTTTTTAAATTGGTATAGGTTTGAATTAACGCCAGTACAAAATAAATTAAATTATTTTGATATAACACAAATTTACAACACTAATATTATATTTACCATTTATATATCTATACAAATAGAGCGATAGTTTTATCAATTTTGGTTCATAACGAGTGCAAATTTCCAGTTTCTAGTACTATTAGATTTGGAGTCACGACTTAATAACTAGAAGCGATTATGTGATATGGCATACGTTATTTTATTGTTTTAATTCAAATTTTCAATAGTTTCTCATTGTATTTGGAGAAAGATATGAAAATATTGAAAAATCATTTCTTACAAGTACTATGCGAACAAAATTATCTGCCAGAAATATAAACGAGTTCGCCACACCTACTGATCTGACATCCGATGATTTTTTTGAGTAGAAAAAATTTCAAAAATACTTATGAACACTGTAAGCCACTAGTTTTTTTTAGCTCTAATCAGAATGTTCAACACTTTAAATGCATAAAAAATATTTTAAATGTGAACGAGTAATTTTTAATTTATTTTATTTTCGAACTGTAAATATTATTGTTTAAATTAATTTTACCAGAACAGCTATATCACCCCCATTTTTCTAGTTATGTCTATAGATAGCACTTTAGAGAGTAAATTATATATATATATATATATATGGGTAATGAATTGTACGAATTAGTGGAAATATTGAAAAAAAAAATGGCCATCAAAAATGATTTTTTCGCAACTGAAAATTAAATTGAATCCTTTAGAACGCTCCGAAATACACGACACTCGGTTTAATAATATGGGTAAAACTATAATTTATTTGTCCGACGACAATAATGGCGTCACGTATTAAAAAGATCACCCTTTTTGCAGTCGTTGCCGCGCGCATGCGTATTGCGAAATATATCACGTACTGAATTATTCATATCGAAAATCGACTAAACGAGTGCATTGTTCGTGTAAAAAAAAAAAAAAAAAAACACTTAAAAATTCTGTTCGCCGTTACAGTATTTTCATACCGTAATATCAAACTGATTTCGAGCGAAAAAACGGAGAAATATTTGATTTCAATTATTTTGTCGATTTTCGCCTACTGACTCGTCACTTCACCGCCACAATCAGTAGAACAAGAACGTGCGATATACGTGTGTACAAAAGTAACACACCGATCAGTTACGTTTGATTTCGTAACAATTATCTGAGACTATGTAATTCCGTGAATCGTATCCGAATGTTAACGGAATAAGTGGCACTTGATGTTAATTTAAAGAGGGGCAAACATTGAATATAATTAAAGTAAATCTCTCATAATAAAATTACACCCTAAATAAAAAAATTTGTTTCGCTAAATTTATACCTTTTCACTCCGAGAAATTAATTTATACTCATTAGATAAACTTAAAATAAGAATAATGGATTAAAACTTATTGGTATCATTATCGATAGCTATACACGCGCGTACAGAGACAAAAATTAATTACCTATAATCAGATTTCTCGTACAGTCACGTAACATGGTACATTTCAATTATAAAATTTGAGATCATTATTTTTCGTTTCAATAATATAATCGTCGCTCTTTTTGATTAAACGGTGATACTTAGATTATTTGAAATAATATTTTCTTACAAATAATTTTTCTTCATTTGTTGAATACAAATGGTCATAGCTCTCTAAACACGAAATTCCTAACTACACCACTGTACTTGTATGGCAGAGATTTAAGGTTGAAAAGTGAAACTTTTCATCAAATTTGAAAAGTTTCGAGATTATTAATAGAAAAAGTTTTAAAATTTTTCAACATCAAAAATTACATTTCAAAGACTATGTAAAATTGATCAATATCGAATTTTTATACCCATAGATTAGTATTAGATATTGTAATAGTAATTATTTGTTCAATTTTTTAGTTTTGTTATAATTTTTAAACGCAGGTACAGTCTCAAAAATGTTTTTATCGGAATATCAACAAACTTTTAATTAAAAACTGGTTCAAAATTTCAGTTAAAAATTAAATACAGTTGAGACAGACATGCATACATACGTCCATTATAAATAACTTTTAAACAATTTGTTAATATTGTTCAGATGTATTAAAATGAACCATTTAGTCATGTATACAAAAAAAATCAAAATTGTAAAAAAGCAAAATTGAGAAATTCTTTGAAATCAAGAAAAGACTTCTGAAAAGTTTCAACGGGTCAGTAAAAACATGAAATTTTACATTTCTGCTAGTGAATTTTTTTCCCCGCTGTTTTTCATTTTCTTTCTCTCCCGTGTCTCCAACGACATAGCAGTATAGCGATGTAAAGAAGGAAAAAGATAGGGGATGGGGGGTAGAAAGGTGATTAGAATTCGTCGTGTGTAATTGATGGAAACGTCGGACAAAACTACAGTATAAAGACGCAAAGAAAGTTCGGAAATAACTCCGGAATCCGAATGCGCGTGTGTGTACGCATAATACACATTATACATATACTCAATTTGGAGACTTTTCTCTCTGAATCCGGGAATAAGCCGCCGCCGTCGCGTGTACATATTATTATTATTATTATCATCTCAGTATGTACGCGAACTCTCTGGCGCGCGCCAATTTATGTCGTGCCGTTTCGCGCCTCGAGTTCATTCCGTTAAATTACTCGCCTTCTGCCGTATTAAACAGCTGTACACGCGGCGAACTTTGCGAAACGCGCGCGCGAGCAAATGTTTGTTTGTGTTTTGCAGTTTGCGCCGCTCGTGAACGGTTTAATTATAAATAATACAAACGAGTACACGCGTGCGCGTGAGGGCACGGGGGGGGGGTTGAAGGAGAAATAATTACGCGATTAACCGTCTGCAGGAAATGTGGAGGATAGAGGAAGGGAGAGAGAGAGAGAGAGAGAAAGGAAAAATTAACGTGGCAAAAATGAAAAAATAAACATTTTAAATGCACGTGCGACGGGGCCACACGTGCGATAGGGAGTTACAGGGATGCAACGAGTACGATCGAACTAAAATATTGTAGTCACTTTTTGTCATTAGGTATGGAGACCATACGTAGTTATTTCCATAGGATAGTACTTATTTTTTGATCTATGTACCGTTGTCCTAAATGACTGTACCAAATGCATCAAAATGTACTTATTTTTATCATCCTTGAATTTTAAACTATCTAATAGAATTTTTCTTATTAAAAACTGAACAATAATAATTAATATTAACAACTACCAGTTTAGTTACCTATTCAGCATTTTTACCGAAAATTTAATAAAAGCCGGGATAAAAGCATGCCTATCCTAATTATTACATATTTTATACTTTTTTTACAACTTTATTAGGTACATTATATTAAATAAAGTACTTGTATATTATCAAAATTATATATTATTAAAAAAATTTTAATATTTTTGAAATTATTTTGTCATCTGTTTTACACTATTGTTTATAACAGGTGAAGATTCTAGTCATATTAATTTCATGAAGATTTCGTTTATGGCATAATTTGTCGTTTTTCGGTGGTTTTCTTTGTCTTGAGAAAATTTATTGAGAATTTCGAAAAATAACATCTTTTCAGTACCACTGGTAGTCGATTTTTGATCTAATAAATAAAAAAAAATTATTAAACTCGCATTTCTACGTAAGAAAAAAAAAAAAAAAAGTGTTTCCATAGAAATAAAAATATACAACTAACATAATTTTCTAAAAACATTAGTTTCTTGGCTCCACTCGGAATCTAAAGGATTGGGGAATACTTTTATTAATTGAATGTCTTCTCAAAACATTTCTGTGCACCACTGGCGCTGAGAGAATTCGTTTTTCCATTACGTCGAGGAGGAAAAAAAACAAAAAAAAAAAAAACAATAACTTACAAACGGACCGTAAAAGGAACCAGCGCGTGAGGTATGTATCTGCCGGCCACTGTTAACACAATATTAAAATATAAGCACACGAGTGTTATTACGTATTATATCACACGGGTATACCTATGTGTGTGAGTGTGTGTACAATACGACCGTGCGGTTACGTGCGCGTAAAATCAGATTCACACGTTGTCAGACGAACAATATTAATATGTGTGTCACGGAACGAAAGCGAAAAACATCTCGCTGCCGCCTTGGTCAAACGTCGTGGCCAGACAACAACAGAGTAAATGTATGTTTTTAAATTCTGAGGGAAACGAAGAAGCTAGAGTTTTTACAATTATATTTTTTTTTTTTTTTTTCTGTAAACGCTTTTCCGTATTGAAATACTTGTCCTAATGTCTCCACCTGCAACTTTATTAATCCGACTTTGCCCCTAGATGGTACTTTAAAGACGTCACGATTCGAATTTCTCAATATTTCTCGATTTTCTTTTGGAAAAACTACTGAAAATTTGATAAAAAAGACTTGGAAACCATTATTTTTTGATTCAAACTTAATGAAAGTTTTAACATAGATAGATAATAATACGAAAACTATTTTGGCGCAAGAAAATTTTGAAAATATAAAAAAAATATAGGACTTTTTTTTCTAACACTTTTTTTCTCGTTAAATTTGTTATTCGTTTTCTATATTTATTAGAACAAAAAAATTAAAATAAAGTGAAGTAAATTTGAGTACCTAAAAGTAAAGTGAAGTAATGTAAAGTACATAGTAATGTAAGGCAACGATAAGTGAAGTATAAAATAGATAAATGAAAGTGAATATCTCCATAACTAGAACCTCTATAACTAGAAAACCTCCAAACTGGAAATTTTTTTTTTCGTCTCCTACTGTATTATATGTCTCGATAAGTTGAAGGTAATAGTAATTGTACATAGACAATTCAAATTCGATAATGGTAAGTATATCTAAAAATTCATCCTCAGAACTGATTTATAACCAATCATAAATATATAATATGATATGAAACTAATACGTATAATATTATAGAACCAAAGACTCTCGATTATGTAAGAATGTTCATTGAAAAAAACTGAACGATCATAATGAGATTCTTTTTTAGTATTTAGGAGTAATTTAAAAGACATTATTTATTGTAAACAACCTAAACATTCTTATTTTTCTAAATTGTAAAAATTATACAAAATGCGTTTTGAAATTTCTTTATCTTTTAATTGTTATTTAATGTTTTAATTTATAAATAAATAATAATACCTAATTTGATTTTAATTATATTTATAATTTATTCGGTCGAGACCCCTTGCTGCAAAAAGTACACTTTAATTCCATCCGCCAATTCTAAAACTGGGCTAGAGAAAATAGTAGAACTACTAATATTATAAATTTAATGGTTGAACTGGAAAAAAAATAGAAGGGTGACTGAACTAAAGATTTATTAATGAACGTATAATAAAAAAAACTAATCGTACCGTGATTAGCAAAGCCTCCCCTCCTCCAAGCACTACTAACAATTTACCAATTTACAGTAGACAATTAAAACAGTAGTACTGTACCTAGAAAAAGGTTTAAGGGCTTAAACCCTCACGACCACACTCTCCAAAATATCAAATTATAAATTGTATAGCTTAGTAACTAAAACAATTATAAATAATGCTAATATCGAATTAATAAGAATCAAAGGGTAGGTATCGAATATCGATGTTTGAAAATTACAAAAACAGACACTATCTATTAAATCAGCAAATTTATGTAAGTTGAATATAATTAAATTGACATTTGAAAGAATTAAAAATATCTTGTTTCAGGTAAAATACAAAAATGTTTTCTAGATTACAAGCATTCTGTCTTCAACGTTATATTGAAAAAATATATGCATTTTTTTTTTTTTTCAAGAAAAAATAAAAAGGATTCCATGCGTAGGAGGGCAGTGCTAATTTATCTACCGAACATCAAAAACGTCAACACGATTATTCATTTCGCTTCAGATAATATTACTGCAGTGGGGGATCCAAGGGGGGGGGTAATAGGGTAAATACCCCTCCCTTGAGATTATTATATAAAAATGTATTACATAGTGACTTGTGAGAAATACTAGTTTTATTCAGCATTATAACGATAATAAATTTTAATTACCCCCCCCCTTGAAAATTTTCTGGATCCGCCACTGTATTACTGTACATCATATTTTACAAAAATGTCGTGTATCGAAATCTAGTGACCAGTATACATTTATAATGTCCACGATCAAATCGTTACCGGTTTGTTTTCACCTTGTAACTCACAGTATTATAATATGCGACACGGTACGTCGGCGATATGCAAATCAAACCAGTAGACAGTAGAAAATGACCGTTTACCCAGTGGCGTAGTGTGGGGGTAGGGGTGGTCTGCCATGGGCGGCACTTATTGAGAGCGGAATTTTTAGGAGGGATGTCAAAAGAAGTTGTTTCGCCTAAGTGTTTTTAAATTTTAAAATAAAAATTGAAGCAGAGAGCAAAAAAAAAAAAAAGGTGAATTTTAGGGGAGGGGGCTAAATTTCACGCTACGCCACTGCTTTTAATGTCGGTGAAGCGGTTTTTTTCCAATTTTTCGACCGTCTTTTCATCCGGCTTCTGGAATTACGCCGCAATCGTATACGAAATATTACATACGGACGTGCAGCCAGTGTTCGCGACCGTTGACACTCGCCGGAGAAAAACGTGACCCAAACCGTCTGTGCCGCACAACAACAACGATATAATAACAGATGATATTCTAATATCGTGTCACGACTGCGACAATAATACCGTACAATATCGACTAGATGATGATGATGATGATGATGATGATGATGATAATACATCGTGTTTTACGTCTACTTTACTGATTCACAGTGGTACAGAGCATTATTATTATTATTTTATAGAGATCGACGTCGTCGTGTACTATATTATGTTCCGTTGTTACAAACATTATTATAATATGTAGTATATTATTATAATACAGAGACGACGATGACTCGACGACGATCGTGTAGGTATTATAATAATATACAGAACGCGGGTGTGTACGTAACATGTGTTCATAATGATATGTGCATATCACCGGTCGGTGCGTGTAACTAGGATGATTTCGACTATAGGCGCCCCGGCGTATCACGAAACGGCCCGAAGAGCGGCGGGAAACGTACCTGAGGAGGATAAACGAGACACATCATAGATAACCCTTCACTTTTTTTTTTTCAGGCTAACAAATAAACATAATAATATTCAATGTTACCCGCGATAAATATCACCGAGTATGTTGTTGTAGTAGAAATATAAACCAAGGTTTGAAACAGGTTTTCGGTGGTAAACTGAATTTGTACTTTTTCAAAGGTAAAATACGTAAAGTTTCTAATTTTCTAATTCCGGTGAAATATACGTAAATAGATTATAGCAAGACGTCCGTGATAATCTACATGTCACGACCGTGATTCAAACGCGTATTTCGTATTATATTGCCTACGAATAGAAGACGAATTATTACCAAATAATATGTAGACTGTAGATAACGAAAAGTCAATAAAAAGGAAAAGTTTATGTACTATGGTTATAGTTATAGACTGCAGGTACAATTCCTCTAATTATTACCTACTCTATGATTTAATAATTTCAGAAAAAAAAGACCTCAAATATTGTTTTTAAATATTTATTTAACATATTTATCATACATACGTATATATTCCATCTCCGTTATTGGACGTAAAGGATCTACAAAACAAAAATAATATTTCAAAAAAAAATTAATAATTTTTAAATAAATTTCAATTTTAAAGACGTAATTTGAGCATCATTTATTTAACATCCATTTCTGTAAAATATACCAAAAATTTCTTTAAAATACAAAATATTTATCCTTGAAATGACTAAAATATATAAGATAATTAAAAAAATGCAAAATGGAAGTTTTATTTTAGATTCTGAGTAAATGGTCTCACATAGTGATATCATAATTAAGTTTTTTTTTATGGTAAGGTAAATCTAATCCAAAAGTTTCACACAGTAACTTCATAGTCCATAAATTAACTCTGTGGTACTTAAAAGAGCTTATATTCCAAAGTTCTCAACAGTTTTTCTAAAAACAAGGAGGAACTACCTCAAATTTAAGTAAAATGGTAAAATATGCCGTAAACTAGATTTTCATGAAATCGATTTTAGTAATTTAATCAGAACTCCAAAATTAATGAAGATAGATACATGAAATGTTCACCCGTAAGAAGAACTAATTAAAGTAATGGCTAAAACTATTAAAAATGTATCCACTTTTGGAAAACATTTTGACGAAAATAACTGCCAATCCAAAAAAAATTATAGATTTATTTTCGTTTTTATTTCGTAACATACTTAATTAATTATTTAAAGGGTGGACATTTTGAATTCAATCTTACTTACGTATACGAATACTTAAGTAAACTTTTATCGAAATCAGTAGAAATATTATTTAATTATAACTTCATCACGTTTCAAAATACTGCAAAATTTTTGATTATCATTTTCACGAATAATAAAATAGACATGTATTATTATTCTGTTATTAAATAATTAAAAACACTCAGAACTGACAATAATTAACCAAAGCTGCACACAAAATGGTATTAATGTAGAATAATTAATTTGTTTTTGTTTTTTTTTTTTTTTTAATTCAACACATCCACCGTGAATAGTCCACCAGAGGAGCGAAGAATAACCATCATGCGAAGTATGTACAGCTAATAATTTAAATTATTTCAAATAAATTAAATTATTTTTATTTAAAATCATACACGTACAGAGTTTTGTGCCTGAAAAGTATCATTTTAGAGCTCCCAGAAAATTGTGTCTTAGTTTCCACTCGTGGCCTCTTCGAAAATGAAATCATAAAACCATCATACAATACAATAGTCGTCAATCGCTAAATAATTTTATTTAATTTTTCGATTATAACTATATTGATGTGGCTGGGTCCTAGTAGTGGCAATATAATATGAGGGGACCACCCGCGGGTCGTCGAGTCGGACAAAATAACGACAACTAAGTAATACGTCATGTAAACTACAATAATAACAGTCATATTATACACTCACACACACACACACACACATCGCGTATATTGTGTCATTTTCATAATCATATTGGGATCGATGGTATTTCAACCGAAATCGATTGCACACATATTGTGTGTTATGTATAATACCGTACAATACAATATCATTACCGTATTGTCATTGCGCGATTACTGTTATTGTATTGTTAGTACGGACGTATGCGTACATATATTTTGTTTATACAGAGCGCTTCGCCGAGGAATTCAACGGTTTTGCCGTTGTAAATACACATTGTCACGTTGTCATGAGTCAAATCAGGCATTTTACCGAATGCCTAGGCGAATAGTCAAATAATTTAATACGCCTGTTGACATTTTCAAATCAGCCGAATAATAAAAACGGAACGTTTTTTTTTAGTATTTTAAAGTAATATTTAAACTAAAATATATTTTTATTGTTATTATGATTTTCGTATAAATATTTTTAAAATAAAATATTCATTATCCATCAAATGCCATCAAACAATAAAATGTAGCAACAAGTACCAACTAAAAGTAACAAAATTTTCCATTTATAATCAACTTTTTAATAATTTTTATACTCATATTACCAAACCCAATTAGTAATTATTACTGCACTTATTTATTATTTATGTTTTAAACCAATGATATTCGAGGAAACTAAATTATAAACATTGCACATAAGTGTTTTACATATTAAAATAATATTCATAATTTTTATATAAACTAGCAAAAAATATTTAAAAAAAAAAAATGCTCAGAACTTAACTAAATTCTTATTTTAAATCAGGCAAATAATAATAAAAATGGGACGTTTTTTGCTTCACGAATTTGGTCTCCCAAGACTTATCTTTTACTTGACGGTCCAAGGCTCCAAATTTTTTTTAAATTCACGAATAGGGTCTCAAATGACAGTGTCTTAGTTGCATCTCAATTATTGATGAACGCTTTATGTGTAGTAGATTAATCTGCAATAACTTAAAACAATTCAAATCATTACTTAAGAAACGAGTAAGTACTTACGTAAAATTCGTAGTAAATACTAAATAATAAACAATGGCAATACTTTTGTACGAGTACAATTTTCAGAATTTTGTTTTACCTTTTACATTTTGTTTTACTTTTTCTGACAGTTAGGTTTTTACCCTTTAGTAAGTAATATCCCCATTGTAACATATGGGCGAATTAGCCGTGTATTCCATTCAGGAACCTGAACCGAACCGAAAAGAACCGGTTCTGGAACTCAAGAACCCTTCAAATTTTGGGAACTAGAACCTAACCGAAAACGATTTTTACATTATAAAGATAACCAGAACTGAACCTGGAACCCTCATTTTAAATTAAAAATATTGGATTTTTCAAAAAACCATAAATTTCGTATTTATTCTTAAAATTTTGAAAAATGTAAATAAATCTCTTTAAAATTGATTTTATAATATTGTTATTTATATTTATATAAACTTTCAAAATTACTTTTTATCATAATTAGTAATTTTTAAGGACCGGTTCTGAAACCCATGAACCCTCGAAAAATTCAGTACCGGAACTGGAACTAAAACCTTGAAAAAAAAACGACCCAAAATGGATATTTAGAACCGGAACCGGAACCGTAAAAACCAAAAGGTACTAGTCCCTAGTTCCATTACGATTTTTTTTTCACAACATCTATGACGCATTATCTTTAGTCTTGAACAGTAGAAAAAAAAAACACGACCGGACACGTACACTGTGTATTCGTATTCGTATTATTATTATTGTAAATGCTCGCAGTCGTCCGTGGACTATATATTTTCCACGTCACCTTGTCGAAAACAAAAATGTATTATTATAACCGATTTGCTGTACAAATAATGGCGGACACGTGAATATATATATACGAGGACGCGTGACGCCGAAAATAGAGAAAACCTCAGATCGATACTGTTTATGGTTTAGTCATTCGCAAATTAAAAAAATATGCGTTTATGCTGGGACATTGCAGTGATGAGGGGGGGGAGGGGCATTGTACAGTTTATGGGTATTCACCACGAGAGAACAAAACAACAAGAGAACAATATGCGCGTGCTCGAATCCAAATAAAAAAGTATATTGGAAATAAAATAAAAGAAAAAACGCCCGTGAATACGGTCACCGGTTTCACACACACACACTTTTGTCTACTGCGGTATATGACAATTTTTTTATGTATTATATTTTTTTCCTCATCGATCTGCTCGATACACAAAACGTCATATTATTACTGTTATTACGTCGACGATTATAGTATTAAAGAAACGTTTAATACACGTGATGTTTCAATAGCACTTCACGGAGAAAGACACAGTAATAACAATAGTCTGGATTATACAAAAAAAAAAAAAAATTGTACCTTCCACGCTTATGATGCAAACATTACGATTATTTTAGACTCTGATTGTAGGAAAAAACTAGTGTTTTTATAGTGATGTTATTTTTTTTTTTTTTTTTTAAGTATTTCCAAAATTAAGGAAATACTAAATAAAATTTGACAACAACGCCTTTAACACTAGTTTTTTTAATCCAAATTTCATGAAAATTTAGATATAAGTAGACAATTATATAGATGATATTATTTTGATGAAAATTATTAAAAATGTCTGCAAAACGTTTTCCAACACTTTTTTCTCATAAAAATGTTTTTTTCCTGTTTTCAGTTAATAGTGGGATATTAAATTTACTGAATACAAAATATTTTTTTATATTTTAATTTTTAAATTAAATTTTTTTGTACAAACATTAAACTGAAACCCCTCTCAGAATCATTTTATTGAAAAAAAAAAATGATTTTCTCTTCCTCTAAAATGTAACACCCATAAAATCCCACAAAAAATACCCATAGTGCAAAGTATGTCTGGCTTTTTTAATTTATTTTTTCATAACTATTTTATTTTTCAAATTGATTGAAGAATGTTGATGTCTTCAAATAACCAACAGAAATATAATTTTATGACCAAAAATATCAAAAAAAAAAATCGAAAATATTTTTAAAAAATTAAACGAGTTTATAATAATTGTTAAAACTATAAGTATTGATTTTTATTTAATTAATAATTAACTTATTTCTCTATAATTGGAATAATTTAAAAAAATTAAGTAAAAAAAAAAAAAAACAAAAAAACAAAAATTATAAAACAAATATCCATTACTTAGAGTAAAATATAATTAAAACTTGTTATATTCCAGAGGAGAATCGTCAAACACATAAAAAAAATAAAAATCATCATCAACATCAAGTATTTATAATATATACCAAGGGTGGCCACATTGTGGGAAGCATTTTATTTTTGAAAACAACAATAATCTTATTTAATAATATGGCATTATTTTATCCGTAATATTTTTTTAATTGTAAATTATGGCGTATAAAGACAATTTTTTTCATTGAACAAATAAATGTTTCGCATAAAGTTAAATAAACCTTCATATTTTTTTTGTTGAATTGATATATTTTTTCGTATATTTTATTTTTAAGAGTTTTTTAAGATAATCTTTAGTTTAATTTGAATGATGTTTGGGTTTGATTATTTTCACAGAGAAATAAATTGATTCACAAGAACATGTCATTTCAAAAATTGATTTTAAATTCTGTGCGTAGGTATTAATGTTCGAGTTCTTCAAAATAGAGACATACCCAAAAAAAAAAAATCCAGAATAGAGTGACAATTATTTTTAAACTTTTTAAGACTGTCATCTCTTATAAATTTTAAAAGTCCTACTCTGTGAATTTCCTTAAACGCTGCAATATGATTTTATACCGTTGATGATCCGTTTTCAATGACATTAACTATAAAAATGGATTTAAAAGACTTCTTTGGTTTAAGAATTCTGAATTATATAATTTTATCTATCCGTGCTGCTCGTGAACATATCCATGTTGGCCACCCTTGATATATACCTATTCAAATGTATGGTCTGACAGACCGTATTGAAATTTATTTCGAATCTAGCTGAACATTTATTTGCAAATATTACACATGCAAAAAAAATGAGAGAGAAAATATATTTTCAAATCGAAAAATGATCGTGTGTTTACTTCGTATTATCATACGAGGGGAATTTGATGAATTTAACATTATTTATCATGCAGTTTTGGCTTTGTTAGAAAATCCATTACTGCGAACATAATATTATAAAGTATAAAATCATATTTCGCATTTGATGGCTGCTCTCTGAGAGAGTATATAATAATAATAATATTATTATTATTATTCTACAAACGCGTCACGCGTTTTTCATATTTTTTCCACGCAATATCGCGTATATGATAAATGCGTTATCTCACTACCCCTCTCTTTCACGCAGAAAGCCGATTATTCTCGATTTAATGCATATAATATTATCTTCATTTGAATTGAATTTTAACAATTATTACGATGTAAAACTTACATGAAACCTTTACACGGGGAAAGATATTATTTAAATATAATATGACTTTTAATGCATTTTTAAAGTGAATTACCAAACGTGTCTACGGCGTTGTGGCGTCGAGCCATATTGTTCGGGGAGATCAATAGGTATTCTCTTCACTTCTCGGCCGGGATACTCTTGGTCGGTGCGTTGAATTTTAAAGAAACGATAAAACATTTCATCAATAAAACTATTCCGAGTGGAATTAAAGTTAATTGTATAAAATAATAACAATTATCGGTCTTCACAGAGTACGACGTATAACCTATATAATCAATTTTGACGTGTTTTGAAATTCAAAAAACATAAAATTAAAAACTGACTTGATTGATATTAACAAAACTGTAAATATAATCTGATCCAGGGACGTGCCAAAAAAAAATGTTTTCGGGGGTTCGATATTTTTACTAGCACGTATTTCAAATGTATGTATTTATTTTACTAGGTAATAATTTTAGCATATACAATATTCATAGATATTCAACTCAACTACAAAGTACTATGCACTGGTACATGCGCAATCATGAATATGTAAATAATATTTACAATAATTTCTTATCAATAATAGGTACTAATTAATGTCATTCAATAAATAATAAAAGATATATATTTTTGATTTATGTTCACGGACCACAGTTAACCTTATCTACAGTACTATGTTAAAGAAAAATATACTCTAAAAAAAAAAAAAATTAAATGTTACGAAATAAATTACGAAAATAAATTGCTGCTTTTAGATTTATAGTCAGTTGAGTTTAAGTTGAGGTGAATAATAAAAAATTTTTAAAAATTTTAAAATTACAGAGGATTTTATAACAAAAAAATTACACAGAACGATATATTTCTTAAGTTCTGTATAAATATCGCAATTATGGTTAAATTTTACCGTCTTTAATACACAATTAATGACAATGGATGAAAATTTCAAGTTACGATTAAATTAGTGAAATCCGTTTCATGAAAATATTTTATACTTTTTACTCAATTTCCAGAAGTTCTTCCTGGCATTTGGCCAAACCATTGAAAATTTCAAAAATCGTAAGCATACCGTGTTAAAAAAAAATTCTCTACCGACAACCTATGCTACACGTACCGAACCAGACATATTTTCGAGCACAAAAAGTGTCTCCGGAAAAAAATAAAAAAATCCATTATTGTAACAACCACTTTAGCTGCTTCGTTCCATCCGGTAGTCTGAAACGTGTAACAAACAAACAAAAAATCCGAGTTGGAAATAAGGTCGGATCTTACGGATGTGCTTTAATGGCGAAAATAAATAAATAATGTCGAAAACGTGGCATTTGTCGAATCGTTCTAGATCGTTACGTCACAATAATATTGTAATGTGTAGGATCTGCAATAGTCAGTTGCTGCACGAGCGACGTGTGAAGTATTACTGCGCGGAGCGGGTGATAACAAACAAAAGTGTCTTGAGAAAGACGGTACGACGAATCGTTATAACAATATTATCGTATAAAAAAAAAAAAAAATACAATATGGGGCTACACGTGAATGACGAAAAAGAACGAACCGCGACGTAACAAAATGTATATTATATTAATGTGTGCGTCGTGTCATAAGGCGAAGTATAATATCTCAACAACTAACGCGTTATTCTATTACAAGAAACGCACGTTAAACGAACGATATATGTTACAGCAGAAATCACAAAAATATTTATCGTTATAATCATCGAGTAAATTTGTATTTTTTTTTTTTTTTTTTTTTTTTTTGAGGGGGGATTAAAAATATGGCATTCACACTGACCCATTATTCCACACTTGAGAGCTGAAGCGTAAGTTAAGGGTCTCGATCATTTTTGACAAATCATTAACTCACCTTTCCCTTCCCTCCCCAAAATTAGCACAATTTACGAAAACAATATGTGTTAAAATAATACAAATATACAAGCAGTAAACAAAATTAAATGCGTAATACAAGATGTACCCTCACATAGTGGTCAAATTAGGGGTGACGAAGGGATGCGCACTTGTTACCCTAAAGCAAATATAAGGATCGAAAAGTATTGATTTGTGACGCCAGAAATGTCTGTGATATTATAAATTTTAATTAGTAGGTATTGAAAAGTACCAATTTTGTAATAATATCTATAGGATAACAGTAATTTTATTTTTCGTTACTTATAACTGGAGTATGTTTATTTATTTCAAGTTATTTTCAATAAAATAATGGTTATAACCAGTAAATTCGTACATTTTTTATGTATTTTGTTCGCAAAAGTTATTGTTAATTGGGGAGGTTAGTGAAGCTCTCAATGGATCTGTAAGCTTTTGATAAACTTTTTTAATTTCTAATATTCTGCCCAAATGCACTTGCACCGCTTTCATATTTTAAAATTTCTCATTGACTAGAAATAAAAATAATAAATTTAATATAATTTATATATCTAAAAATGCATGTTTATTCACTAAACTCAAATGAACTCTACATATAACTATTAAAAGCAATTACTTCAAAAATAAAACTACTTTTTTTTCAAAATTTTTTTTAAAGTAAAAGGTAATTTCTAATTGTATCAAAAAAAAAAAAAAAATCCAAATATGTTTTATTTATGATAATTTTAAATATTTGAGCCCATAAAACTATGAAATTGATAACGTTTTATTAGAAACCTTATGAAAAAAAATACCAAAATCGTACCCCTTTCTACACATACGATACGTAATCAAGGATGAGTTCTCCAAATTCTTTTGAAGTCCCTTCTTTCTTAATGAATATTACAAGAGATTAAACTCCCTCGGCTCCCGACGGCTACGTTAAATAAATAACTATTGTTACCAACACTCCAAACTTTACAGCCTATAGCTAGGCCAGTGACAATATCTATTAATCGGGAACGACTAATATACGTATATTTTAATAACAAACTGCGCGTATAATGTACTTTTTAAATAAATCACGAGACGCGTAATAATTCCATCCCTTTGAGTGAATCCCCCTCTCCCCCCCCAACGATCCCCTCACGAGTAGTCCTTGCCGACAATACAACAGACTATATTACAATCTATGTAAATATTTTATTAATTTCCTGAAGTTTTAAATTTATATGAAGTCCCATCGTAAATCATACAAGCGTTCATTATAATATTTTATACCTACTATGCGTTTATAATGTATTCACTTTGCGAAGAAATAACGCATAAAAAATAATAATAATAATAAAATAAAAATACCATTCTGATAGTTTCGGAATAATACGGCGACACAAAAGAAACGTGCGGGGTATATTTTTTTTTCGCGCCAGACTAATTTATGCGTTTGTAATGCGCTGCAATATTATATTTGCATTAGTACGCACCACTATAATTATTATTATTACACGCGATACGCGAAACCGTACGCATAGAGAAATAAAATATATGCATATTATTGTGCATGTTGTATATGCACCAACATAATATTTATAAGATTATAATATACATTTATCTTAGTGCGGTTACTGTCTGTTATTTTCGGGATCGAAGTGTGTGTTGGCCAACGGTTTTCAACTAGTGGTGTGAGTGAGAAATGTCCATTGAGAAATTAACAAAATTTCATAATAAAGATCAATAATTGTTAAGTTTAAAGTTATTAATTAATTTTATGGCTTGTCATATATATATATTATATACATATGCATTTTTTTTTTTTTTTTTTTTTTGTTTACCCATCAATGCAAGTTGCAACTATTTCTTGTCGCGAGCCACAATTACGAATCGACCACGATGGAATCGCTGCAGCCCACATTTATTATATTTCACCCAGGAAAAATACTATTTTGCTATATTATGCTGCCTTACCCCTTCCTCATCACGATTCTCCCTCCAATAATTAGGGAATAGATTTATAATATTATTTAAATGAAAATATTTATTAGAACAAGGTATTTGAAATCTGATAAGAAATTTATCTGATTTTAATCATTATCATTAAAATAATATCAATTTTGTATATTTCAACGGTTTTTTTATTTTATTTTATTTTATTTTTTTTATGTTATTTTATATATTTTAATGCATATTTTTAATACGAGTATTACAGCGCGTATTTTCGTTTCATATTATACTTTCAAGTTTTCTTATTTAGAGCCACATAAATCAGATATATGACTTATGTCAGTACCTATATCAATGTATACATTTATATTGATAAAATGACCATCGGTCGTTACGATCTGATCATCCGGTGAAATAAGGTGAACAGGAATTCAATGTCAAGTAAAATATTTTTTTTCACTTTGTTTTCATACGGGTTTATATTTTGTAGATTAAGAATATTTTTAGTAGAGATTAAAAAGTGTTACTGGTAAAAAATATGGTGAAGACACTTATTTGTATAGAAATACTTGCCCAGAAGTTCTGACCAACTACTTTTTAAATCGAAATTCGGCTCTATTTGGTACCTACTTTAAAGAAGTTATTTTTCAAAATTCACGTTCTTTCAAAGGGTTTAGGCACAGCACATAATGTGTTTTCACGTTATTTTATTTCGTTCTTATTATTAATTTGGTTGTTATGACAATCTGATAGTAACCAATAATTTTTTTTAATATGTTAACCATGACAACACAATAGTCAACAAATGTTTATTTTTTAATTATATTTATTTTTACCGTTGACGACCACGTTAACAAAATCTCAGCTCTGAAGTCAGAATCGTTTTATTGAAAGAATGATTTATAATTTCTTCAAAATGCAATACATTCACCACGTCTCACTCGGTGAGCAAAGAATACCTTTGGTACTTTTGATTTCGCACCATATATTCGATTTTTTTACATATAATTTTTTAATTTTATTTCATTATTTTTATTATTTTTTTAACCAATTAACTTATTATTTAACCAATTAACTATTAAACGGGATTATTGTTTCGCTTCCTTTAATATTGCATATTATTTAAAAAAAATCACAATTACTTTAATGTATGGAAATGTTAATTGGTTCAAAAAGTAATGAAAATATCCATACATTAAAGGAATTGTGATTTTTTTTTTAATAATATGCAATATTACAGGAAGCGAAATAATAGTCCCGCTACCTCAAAATATTTTTGGTGCCACAAGGTAACTCTCAACACATCTTATTGTCACCTATGAGTACATCTGCACTTAAATATCTACATGGTCTTCCAATGTCCAATAAATTCAAATTTTCATTATTGACACTGGACATCAAATATTATTTTATCTTTATAGTCGGAATACGCATATCGGAGCAATTGCTCTAACACAACATTGTTTGCAAACAGAAAAATACTTGTAGCCCATAAAAAAACGTATTCCTTGTATATTTTTGATTTGCTTTTCTTGTGTCGAGTATAGATTTAAACATTTTAAGTTGGCCAAAAAACAACAATACATTCACAACGATTTGACCAAGTACCAAAGATATATAAAATGTCAATAACTCATCGTTGTTTGATCGTAGATTTAATTAATAATTTCTCGAAATCTGTGTCTTATAATTATTATTTAGCATGGCGTTTCGTTTTTGGGGCTTGTAAAAAAAAATTCTCATGTACTTATTTCATAATTTTCAAAAAATAGAATTTATTTTTAATATAAGGGCACTTCTTGTGCTGGTTTTTATCGTGTCCTTCCCCCCCCCCTTGATAGGTTTCCTGTATTAAAAGATTTTGCGGCCATTACCACAACATATCCAATATCCATCATAGTAAACAAAATCACCTCGAGTTCCACTAGACTATTTTGGTCTTCCGCGTTATGACTGGACACGATAACCGTCCGTATTTGAACGTGATGGGCATTACATTCGCGATGGGCACTATATTCGGATGTCTAACAGCTAGTGATTACCAAAACGCGATGTAACAAAAAAAAAAAAAAAAAAAAACTATAATAAAACAGCGTGCGTGCCGTTTTGGAACGTTTGCAAAACGTATCGCTCGTTCGTGTGACATGTGTTCCAAGGTGATTCTTTGGGAATAAATTCGACATTATAAAGTAGTATTATATTCGCGCGTACCATACGAATCCGTGTGACACTCTCACGGCCGAAATACTATACCAAGACGAGACGATAACGTATACCGCCACACGGAAAACACTTTTACGACGCAGCGGCGTAGGGTTTTTTCTCGGATATAAAAACCGAAACGCATCGCCGCCCGCAATAACAGTTATTTCTCCATCCGTTCGGAATCTCAAATCGCACACTTATCCGGAAAACTATCCCCTTTACGAGAGTCATTTTTTTTTTTTTTTGCTCCGCTAAACGTGACGTTATACGGGCATGTAGACGTGTCTGTTGGATCGAGAATTTTTTTCCACCCTAAGCGATCGATGATCGATTTTTTTTTTTGTATTTTACCAATCGAAACATAAATCTACAGGCCCGACCGCAAGTATGTGTATGAGTATATGTTGAATTCGGTATTCTATAGAATGTCAAAAACGAGCAGCAAAAAATAAATGTGTAAAACGATAAATCTCAAGGTAGAAAATGCATAAAAATGAAAATGTTTATTGTTTCTTACCATGCGTATGTACGTCTTATGACACTAGTATTAGTCTAAAATCTTTCAATGATGATTCAATGATGATCTTTCATTCAATGATAGGTTATTTGCTTGTCTTGCTTGTAAAAAAAGATGGTATATTACTAAACTCGATGACATAACATAACAACCGATAAATTAGTCACAGATACGAACCATTCCGAGTTTCAATTCAGTCAGAATATGTTTGAAATATAATATTATTTGATGCTGTAACGAATAACAGTTCACCGACTCGTCATTTAATGAGCGCTCAGATTTAAATTTATTACGTGCACAGAACACATATGTAGAGTTGAACTATTGTCACGGACACGAATATAAGTAGTACAGTTTTACCGCTTCCGTAGTCGATATCCTTGTCGTCCCGCGAGCAAACCCGTACTCCCGGTCCGAGCAGTTAAATTTCCCATGCGTTTTTAATAATTTATATATATATATATATTATTAAAGTTTGGATCAAAATATGATGGTTTTCGAGTCTTTCTTGTCAAATTTTGGGTAGTATTTTCCAAAAAAAATATTGAAGAACTGAGAAATTCAAAAAATGACCTCTTTAAAATACCAACTGGAGGCAAATCCGGTTTTAAAAAGTTGCTGGTCGAGACTTTTAGACAAGTATTTCCATACGAAAAAGTGTTTACAGGAAAAAAGAAGAAAAAAGAAAAAAAAAATGTAAAAACTTCGTTCAGAATCTAAAAATATTTGATTCTGAGATAATTTGAAAGAATCAAGAAACTCCTCCTTCGACCCCCATCACTATGTATGTTGCAATTAATAAGTCGTATGATTAGTTTCATCACATTTCAAAGATAATTAACTAACATTGGAAACAAAATATTTTTATCTAACATATTTTATATTTTAAAACATAACACATACAACGACACTGTTTAAATAATAATATACGAATATCATTCTATAGAAATCCTAGGAATTGATAAAGTTAAATTTATAAGTCGCATTGAAATAGATCATTAAAATTAAGTACATTATAATATAAATTCCTATAGTATGACACTGTTGATTATACGTATAAAATGTATACGTTGTGATCATGATTTTAGAGACCACAAAATATCTGCGCTGGATTCAGTGAATATTTTGGAAGACCAAGGAAATACTGAAGAACACAATTTGAGAAATTTCCAAATTTTTAACCCTTATAATTAAGGTTAACCTTTTTAAATAGCTACCCAATTATTTCACTACACATTTGAATATTTAAATTTTTTTCCAAACTTTTTTTTCTATTTACTAGAGTCGACCAAGTTGGAAAAAGTCGAAATTCGAATTTTCTCATAATCGATTTTTAATGAAATTTCAACCATCCTTGAAGATATCCGCTACAGAGCGAATTCCGATATATATATATTAAATACTTATTTTATTATTTTTTGTTTAAAAGTTGTTGGTTAAAATAACATTAAAAAAAAATAAAAATAAAAGTATTTTGCGCATAAACTCGACTTTTGACTTTCTCCAACTCGGTCAACTTTGAGCACAGAAAAAAATTAAATCTATTCGAATAAGTAGAAAAAACAAAGTCGCCGTTTAAGAAAAACAAGTATAGATTTATCGGCACGTGTATACACCAAAAGAGTTAGAAAACATTTGATTTCCATAAAACGTTGGGTCCTCCGAAATATTCACTAGAGCACAAGTGATTCAGTCGAGGTATTCATTGGTGTCTAAAATCATGATCGCACTGTATATCGTTTCATAACGATATAACACCTTACACGTCATGACGATCGTGCCGAGCCATAAAAATTCGCCCGAGCCCAGCCCGGTCGCGCAATTAGCCGGAAACGCGCGCTTTGTCCGTTTGTGCACGTCGTAAAAGCTACTGTAAACGTTTATTGTTATCTTACGGTAAACGGTGAAAATTCTCACAAATGCGAATCCGTGCACAGTGTGTTACGTGCGTATACTTATGCCACTTAATTTCGGGATCACACAGTTTCGGTCGTATTCTATCGTAACGTGTAATCGTGTTCGTCTAAATTCACCCTTAAAATCTAAAACCACCCATAAAATAATAAATCAAAAATGTTAAAAAACTATAATGAAAATAAATTGTCCCTTTTTTTCCCGTGTTGACAGTTACTCAATTACTCAATTTCCTGTTTTTCATCCGTTTTGAAAAAAAAAAAAAAACAAATTTTATGATAATAAATAATATTTTATTACCTATATATATATACATTCTGAGCAGACATTTCATTACGGTAGATATCTACGCTAAAAATAATTGAAAACAAAAAATTGAATACTATTTAACTATTGTGTTACCATGGTTACAATGGTTATCAACGATTACAATGATTACCTTGGATAATCATTTGGTTGTTATCAATTTTTACATAGAAACCAAATAAATAATCAAAATGAAATAAAATGACGACACTTTAAAATAATGCGAATTTCGAAAAATTCAAAGTATGAAGTACCATTAAGAGATGAATTCTGAAACAAAAAGTTGCTAGTCTAAATATTTGGATAAGTATTTTTACATGAAAAAAGTGTTTATAAAAGGAGAAAAAAATTTAAAAAATAGGTATCATTGAAAAAGCATAAGCTTTTTCACTCCGCTGAGAATACAGAAGTAAAATAAATATCGTTATAAAACTACTAGATCATTTCGTTCGACCCAGAATTTGAAAAAAGAACGCAACACATTATGGTTATAGATTACAGAAAATGTTTTGTTTAATTTGGCAGTTATTCTTTACAGTAATAGAAAATTAAAGGTTATTAATTTAAATTTGAGAACCTGAGCTTTAGCATCCTAGATCTAGATATGCCAATGCCTCTTGAAAAAGCAAAACGATTCTCAAAAATAATATTAAGTAATAATATACGGACATTAAAAGATCCACTAGTAATATTATTATTATACTCTGCGAGCCGAATTCGCATAATATTATCAATAATTTACAACATAGAATATTGGAGTTTTGCAATCGGCCGCTACTCCACGGAAATTGTATACGTCAATATACACGTGTACGTCAATGTTATAATATTATAATAATACCATATAATATACTATGTTTTATTTATGTGATATTCAATACGACGTCCGTGGTGGTACACGCAAAGCCGCATTCTGTCGTATAGACCGATCTCTTTAAACGCGGGTGCGACAACTGAAATCTCTCCGACAGAGGGATTTCGCGGTTCATCGCGCGCCAATAATATTATTATTATTATTATTATTATTATTATTATTTATGCGCACCTACGTCTCTGTCCGACTGTGAAATACGCCCGATCGTTTTCTCTTGACGTTTTATTTTTTTCGATTTCACCCTCGATTTCGCCGCGACACACTCCTTTTGACACGTGTGCTGCTGCAGTCATGTGTATGTAACAGTGACTGTGTGTGTGTGTGTGTGTGTGTGTGTGTGTGTGTGTGAGTGTGTCTTCGTGTGTCAATTCGCCTTTTTTCCATCTCGCTGTGCGGGTCAGCTAAGACCCCGAGATGCATGCCATTCCGCGAATAATATTCGATAATTTTAAATCGTATTGCTAATATTGTTGTCACGTTTAAAGACTGAAACGAAGCACGTCAAGAAAAAAACTAACCCAAACCAGGGGCACCATATGGAGGATGCAAGGCGTGCACTAACAACCCCTTGATTTTGAACCACTTCCCAGTGAGCATAAATCGAAAATAAGATCTTCTGATTACCCAAAATCTATTTCTTTTCTCACGCTTTATCGAACTGAACAACTCGAAAATTCAATTTCCAATATATTATTTTGTATAATCTTTTTTTCTCTATCCGGCCACGTTTGTTTTTCCAGAATTCTAAAACTTTCAGCCGTCTATTCAGGCATTCGTATGTGTTTCGCCGTTTTCGTCTTGTCCTGTCCACCTGTAACAAGTGATTTAAACACCTTAGATTAAATACTAAGAGCTAAAAGGGGCTAGGGTGCAGTTAAAAAATAAAGCAAAAAACAAGGTCATCGCGTACTAAGACTGTAAAATTTCATTTTCTACAGTCTTAGCTCTAGCGGTTAAATTGTTAATTTTATCACTCTACACACACGATCCTATTATTATTGGATAAATATGTAATAAAACTATGTAGTATGAAATTGAATAGCTAAATATGTGACAATAATACATAATATAAAGTATATAAAAAGAAATGTAACTTAATTCAAATATTTAAAAATATGGAATATAAACTATAACTTAAAATTATCAGTTGGTTCAGAAAAATATTTTTATAGAAGAATAATTCAATTATTTTCAATTTGCTCATAATTATTCATATATGTTTATGTATACAAATCCAGACTTTACTAATAACCCTTCCTTTATTTACTCATTTACAAAAAACGAGTAATAGAGTATCAATAACAACGCTGTATTATGAACATTACCAATTTGTACACATTTTCTTTAACCGATCTCTCGTTCGCACTCACTGAGCTTACGTACCTTGAAATATAACTATTAATTTGTAAACTTGATGCGCGAATTTTCCATCTCACTTCCACATACTTAGGACTATACGTGTCTACTGCTATCGTAGATAAAAATGTAAAATTGAGGAAAAAAAATTACACAAATAAACTATCGATAAACTTTGTGTGTCATATACATCAATAAAAACAAGTAATTAAATTAAATATACATAATAAAATACAATAATATTTAGCACTAATTTGGTAGCATGGATTTTTATGTCAATAATTTCCCATAAACATTATTTTCGAATAATTCAATTGATTTCATCTAAACATCTTCTTTATATGTATTTTTTACCGTACAAATATAAAATAAGTTTAGGTATTAAGATTAATAAAAGTAGTAAATATTAAGTTAAGTAAATATTTTATTACGAAACTCGATAAAGTAAATTTACGATTTACAAAATATTTTTCAAACACTTTTTTTTTTCTTTTTTAAAGATGGAAAGTTCTAAAAAATATTAATACAGAGAAAAAAATAAACAATATTTTTACCATACCGGTCATATACATATGAATATGTTTTAAACATAACGTGTATACTTACTGAGAGTCCTAAGTCAATAAAATGAAAAGCAAAATATTATGATTTTATTTTTATTTTCTTGGACTTAAAATAGGTTTTATTTTTAACTGAATTAGGAATAATTTTTGGACTCGATTCGGTAATTTTGTCGGACAGGACATATAGGTGTAAATTTG
Organism: Stegophylla sp. TES_Ste_2020; assembly: GCA_025469315.1. NCBI lineage: Eukaryota > Metazoa > Arthropoda > Insecta > Hemiptera > Aphididae > Stegophylla > Stegophylla sp. TES_Ste_2020. The sequence continues at coordinate 484 of JAIPRM010003124.1, read as the reverse complement.
AGTCATGGAACTCAACTGTCCTCGTGAAAACTCTCGGTTATATTTGTAATAATTTTGGGATCGTTATTAATTTATTCGGTGTACTTCGAGAAATTTTAACCATCCAACAGATTAATATAAAATCATACTTATAATAAGACGTGTTATCCTTATATATATATATATATATAAAAGAACCAATTTTATATACCAATTTTGTGACGAAGCTATTTAACTTTTTTCCAATTTTTTTTTCACAGAATTGTTCCAAATACCTTCCTGAGTGTCACCACGTCGCCCGATTTTCAAAATTTTGATTTTAAAGAGTTGAAATCGGCAAAAATAAATTTTTACGTGTAATTTGTATATCTATATTCATATAATAATAACAATAGGAGTTGCTGATAACGAGAAATACGGTATGGCACGGCGGCCTAAGGGTTTCCATCTTCCTGGACTCTGACCTTTTTTTTCCTAAAAATAAATTGAAATTTAAGAATTTTAT
>JAIPRM010003123.1:0-27223 GCA_025469315.1 Stegophylla sp. TES_Ste_2020 | reverse complement strand
TCCTTCGTTCAGAATCATTTTACTGAAGAAATGATTTATCGTTTCTTTAAAATTTAATACGCCCGTCAAGAGAATACCACCCGTCGTGCGAAGTACACCCATCGTGCGAAGTATGTCCGGCTTTTTTATCTTTTATCCATAAAATATTAGATTTTTATTATTCCTAATCCCGCAAAAAAAAAATAGGCAATTTAAATAATATCGATTCCACATTTTTGATTTATATTGTTACTGAATAAATGAAACGCATTGAATGGATTTTTGGCCTACTTGAAAAGTTTAGCAAATAGGAAGTTACATAAGCTGACCATTATTTTCGTGAAATAACATATTATGTTCTATTCGAATGACGTAACGTTGTTGTTTTATTTATTATTTACACATGTATAGATATTAAATCTATTATCCGCACAGTCACGTGTTTAATTGAGAATAATTAATTCATACAACTATTTTTCACGAACATCCTTGACAAATATCCACGTAATAATTTTGATATCACGTACCTAGACATATGTTCATAATTTGTGTACTGTAACTTTTAAAAAAACGACTAAGACGGAATCGCATAAGACAAAAACGGAAAATCAGTATAATATGTACACATTTTCTTAGAAGTTATGTATATTGCATATTTTGGTCGAAACTTACAATGTATGTGTGTGTGTGTGTTTTATTTAAATGTCCCTTATCTACCACGTTTTTGGCTCATAAAAGTGGTCCAAAAGTGTCGTTCTGCTTTCTACTGTAGATCAGAAATTTCTTTTACTTAGGTACAATAGGTATACCTCAGAGAGATTATCTTCTTTCGGAAATCAAATATTAAACATCAATAATTGTGTACATGTGTTAAAATTGATTATTTTCACCGATTTTCAAACCAAAATAGATGTAAACATTCCAAAGCTAATATCAATAAAGACTAGGAAACGCCATCAATAATTTTTTTTTTCTGTAAATTTTACGTTCTATATAAAATACTAAACCAGTTATGAAATTATTATCTTCTGACTTCCGTTCAGAATCGTTTTCCCGAATGCAATGAATTACACTCTGATCGTGATTTTTTAACCATTCGTTCGAATCAACAACATATATCTTAGTAGGAACTATCTAGTAGGAACACATCAGGAACCTAGTGTGATGTAATCGTGGAAATGTTCTCAAGGTGCACCACTTTGGCAGTATCCTGTCCGAGGAACGGAATGAAGTAGGACGAAATTTTACTACAACTATCTAACAAGCTTTTTTACTAATATTTTAAGTTATGACATTAGTTAAAAATAAATTAAAATCATTAAATAACAAAAATGCATAATATATCTCATTAAGATATAATTATAATAATATATATCAACTATTAGTATTCTTCCAGTATTTATAAGTATTAATAATTTTCATTTTCAATTGTGATTTCATCCAGTAGGGGGGGGCTGGGGAAATGCCAAAAGTAAAAAAAACGATTTTTTGAGTAGAACTAGTGTCACACAAATTCACACTAATGGCACACTAAAGTTTAACAAAAAGAAAATTTGAAAATTGTGATTTTTTCTGATGTCGGGGCTGTTGAATATTTCTCCAGCTTCCCTTCGTTTTTTTTTTTTTGAATTTTTGGGTAAGCCGATATCACACAAATTCTGCAAATAGTCACGAAAATTTACACTAATGACACATTAATTAATTACGAAAAAAAAGTTAAAATTTTTTTGGGAGGGGGACTGATGAAATGCACATGAAGTTACCTACTATATAATAATCTAAATTGACACATATTTTACGTTTCTTTTAGTTTAGCATATATTTTTAATTCTTCGATTTGAATTTTTTTTTTTTTTTTAATTATTACTTTTCAATCACATTTACTTCAATGGCTATTAGAACATCTACTACCTACAACAATATTTTTTATGTGGTTAATGTAATCTGTCAGTAATTACCACTATGATCACCACGAACATAAGATGTAATATACATAGAAAAATATATATTCATACTCATCACTTTTATATTATATTATGGATTTTACATGAATAAATTACTTTCAGTTTTTTTCTTTTTTTTTTTTACGATTTTTACAATTCAAATACATAATAAAAAGTCATTATTACTTTTCTTAATTTCCATTTAATTCAACATTAAAAAAAATACAAAAATTCTTATCAATACGTTTCCGCTTTAACCCGTCTTAAAGTGACTATTATACTACACGAAAAATAGTACAATCCTGCCGGGATCAATCGAATATTCTGAGTATATCAGTTTTTACCGGTTTAAACGCGGAGTCCTACCATTTTTATCACGTTCGGAAAACAACCTCCTACTATTATAGATACTCATAAGATCGGAAAAATGAACTTGAAAACTATAAAATTTAATCAACAAGCGTGTAAGAATAAAATGCGCAGACTCGATATTAAATACATCGATCAACAAGCTAATTGAACATGATATGACCTTTATGAATGTTCTACGACTCAAATCATACAATAACGCAGGTGCGCAGTGTTAGATATCAAACCTAAATATAATATTATTATATTAAAGGTAGGAGACAGACACAATATTATTTCTCAATGTCAATGAGGTCGGTTCAAACTACATAATATGAATAAGTCTTAATAAATAATAAATAAAATAAATCTTCTGTTGCAATTGATGTTTATTAATTTTTAAAAGATAACCGCAAGTTAACACATACGGTTTACTCTGAAACTGTGACTCCGACGAAAGTTGAATCGAAATTAAATTTATTAAAATAATTGACTCATTATAGCCTCTATATAATTATGTATTAAAGATTAAGATTGTCACAAAATAATTTCAATACTCAGAACGTACACGAGAGGTAGATGCAAAGGGTTAAAACCAGGGTTGGCTCAAAAAACCCAGCTCGAAAAAAACCTGTCGCTTTACTGAGTTGAACCCAGTCAAATTTTTATGAAAAAACCCGGGTTGCTTTTATGTATTAAACTCACACAAATTTTTAAATTTGAAATTGAAAAAACCTGGACTGGTTAACCGGGTTTTGGTCAATCATTATTTTTAAAACTCATTTAAAATTCTCTTTAATTCATTTTTATTTTTTCGATATGGGGTGTGTTTCAGAAATGCATACCTTATTTTTATTATAAGAATTTAGATGTTATGAGAAAAAATTAAATTCATACATATTTGCTAGTTGTTAACAAGTAGTTTTGTGTATAAAATATCATAAATTGATAAATCACAGAATAATAGTGAATTGAAAATGTAACAATTTTATTATTTTTCACGAGGTACCTAAGTGAATTCTTTAAAAATACAAAAAGCATAATAATAAAATATAAAAAAACATCATAATAAACAAAAAAACAGCATGTAATAAATAATTATAGAGAACTTTCTGTCTCATTAGTTCATGTACGTTAAAAAAAAAAAATAAATAATAAAATAAAAAACCCGGGAAAACTACTAAAAATAAATCTCGTTTGTACGAGTATAAATGTATAAATATGATTATAAAGAAAGCTTTATTATTGGTTACTTCTGTTATGTGATAAATTTAGTATTAAAAACTTTTTATTTAATTTTGTTTTACTTTACGTTTTCTTAGGTTTCGCAACTAATTAGCAATTTAATTTATAGTAGTTTTATTACTAATGAATTTACGAAAAAAATAATTTTATTTTATTAAAAATTAATATTTTTTTTTTAAATGTATTTTAAATAAAAATAAAAAGTTGTGTTACTGAAATTAAGTTAAAACTCAATTAAAAGTACAATATTAAATCATCCTCCTCAAATTATTTTTTGGGTACGTACTACGTTTCTGTTAATAGCCCATGTAATTTGAAAAACAAAATGTAAAATAAAGTGAAAACAGTAAAACTATGAGATCTGTGATAAATTTGCTGCAAGGACATAATTTCAGACATTTTGAATGGTGATCGTTCATTTGGTTAAACTACAGGTAGATTAAAATGCTGATTGCTGCACTCGCAACATTTCTAATGTTTGTAACTGATTATTCAACAAAAGACACGAAAATGTAATAAAATAAATAATGTTATCAACATATACTTGTTGCAGGTGTGAAATTTGGAGGTAGCAAGGTGTGCATTCAAACCCCTTTGACTTTTAACAACTTAGTGACCTGAGAGCGAAAATAAGAATCTAACATCCTTTATATTTATACATCAAAAGCTGCTCATTTATTTTATAATTTAAATACATTTATCCATTGATAAAATTATTTAAAAACTAAAACTATATTTTATCTTAGAAACTGAATAGACTAAAAAGGCTAGAGATTTTACAATAATGGTTATTATCTTTCTTTGTATTTTTATGGAAAATATTTTTGATATAGAAACATTCTCCATAAATTTCGATTCGTATCTTAAAATTTCAGAAATCACGAGATGGTACTTTAATAAAAGAGTTTTTGAATTTCTCAATATTTTTTCCTGAGTTTGGAGATAGCTATACAAAATTTGAGTAAAACAATTACAAAAAAATTGTTCATGTAACTTGAAATATTGGTAGAGAATAATGAAATAAAGACTTTGGTAAAAAAAAATTATTTTTTTATTGATAATTTTTTCTTCATTTTTCTAAAACCTTTTTTTATTTTCAAAAATATTTTTTTTTCTTGTAAACAACTTTTTGAGTAGAAATATTTGTATTTTGTACACATACATTTTTAACCTTTTTTTTTTCATGAATAATTCTCTTTAAATTTATTTTATCACAATCATCCTGAATAAAAAACTAAAATCGTTTTACTGAATATTATTTATTGTTTCTTTGAAATGTAATTTATCCACCAACAGTTTCTCCTAGTCCGAATTTTTTCTAATATTAATTTGAAAATTAAAAGTTATATTTGATCACTTATCATTTTAAATTTAATTTAAAAAAAATCTCAGGTTTAAATACTTATGGTGGTATTAAGTATAAGAAAATGGCCTTCCTAACATTTAGTACTCCCTTTAAAAATACTGAAATTATGCTCCTGACTTGTTGTAGGTACTTGGTGTAATTGGTTCAATAAAATTGGTGGTTGATATAAAAATGAATAATTGAATAAATTTATAAGCAAACGCGTATCGTTGAAAAAAATATCACTCATTTGCATATTAAGCCAATGATTATATCAATAGGTTATTAACATTGTATTCGCCATTAATCATAATATGATATATTTGTTTGGAGATCAGTGCATTTATACTCATAAAATAAAATAAAAATGCAATATTTTATCTGTTTATCAAGCTTTAAATTTTTTTGTTTATAAATAAAAACAAAAAGCAACAACTAAACAATTTCAGCCTTTTACGATTATATATGATTTCAGTGTCTATATATTAGGATATAAACAGAGGTGGACTAAGAAATAAATGCCTGTGGGAGTAAAACATTAAAAAAAACCTAAAAATCTTATAGAAAGTGGCGTAGCCAATGGCAGAAAAAAAAATCGAAAATAATAAAACATTTGTCGTTTTTTATTTATTTTCTTAATTGCATTTAAAAATGTACCTACTACTATCTGTTGACCTGATATTATCTATAAATTATATATGACAAAAATTTACAATAGGTACTTAATTGTTAGGATAATTCTATGTATCTTGAATAGAATAAAAATTTATTGGTTAAAATTTAAATAAAAATTGTTTAAGGTTTTAGTTGTAAAAATATCTTTATATTTTATATGATACGTGATTTTATGTGATTACACTTATAACAAATTGATTTGAATAACGATTTCAAGATTTTCTTTCAGTACAGTAAACTTTTGTATTTGATAAGTAACGTTTTACTAAATTTGAGCTCATAATATTAAAAATCAAAAATAAAAGAAAAACTCGAGTAAAACCAATATTTCCAATATTTTTAATATTATCTATATTTATGCCAAAGTGGTCAATTTATTTTTGAAAATTTATTCAAAATTTGTGTTACCAGATAGCCGTTAATAATTATTGTTTGATTAACATCTAGTTAACTACATATATTATTACCATTTTCACTCAAACTATATGTAGTTTTTTTTTGTGCTTTAAAGAGCAATGCAGAGTTGAGTTTTCAAATTTTTTCTTAAAAGATTACCTAAAGAAATTGTTGTATCATAAAAGTTGTTGGAAAAGTTGTTTTACTCAAAAAAGTGGTTTCATAAAAAACAAAATCTTTAAGTACATCACTTGGAATCTAAAATTTAAATTTTGTATAATCAAAAAAGTCAATATTATAATAATACTTTATTTTTTGCACTCTAAAGTTTGCATTTGTCTTGTTTGATCACTATATCGATCTAATTAATCAATATCTACTTCAAATAACTTAACATCTAAATAAATGTGAAATCATCGACTAAAAGTTAAAATTAATTTTACTATTTAAAAAAATATGACCGATGTGAGGGGAGCCTTGGTTCCCCTGATCCTTCTCTTGGACACGCCCACTGCTTATAGATATACTATATTTTGTTAATTATATTTTTAATTTAAAAGTTTAGAATAATGGTAATATAATAAAATTTAGTCATTTATTTGCTAACGGATTTTATTTCAAATAAGATACATGTACTTAAACTATAGCTTCGACCAAATTAAGATTTGACGGCCAGTTGTCGCTGTCATGTTTTACTTAAACGGTAGCTACTTCGGGTACTTGCACCTGCTACTAATCTACATAATTAATGATAAAACAAGTTATTTTTACTGTTTTGTAATAAATATCAGTAAAAACTTGGTGGGTATTCTGTGTAATATTTCTAGATTAATAAAATGTAGGTATATGAAAAGAAGTATCATATTATTATATCATACGTTCATTGACTTCATTATAAAATTAACTTGTTTTATAATTATTTTTGAATAATTGGTGAAAACTGTACTTGGAATACGTATTTGAATACTTATCAAAAATATATTCAGAACACCTTTATTTTATAATTTAAAAATAATTGAAGCGCATTGTTTCGACTTAAATATCATACTTATTCATTATCATAGGCGCAAAAAGCGTTTGAAATTAGTGGAGGGGGGACTGAAACATCAGCTACTAAATGAAGCATTTGTGTAAGTAATAAACACCTAAAAAATTTTACTCGCTGCCATAGATATCTAATTAAAATCAGATTTAGTATACACTTCTATACAAATACTGTAATACTGTAAGAGACAATGTACTGGATTTGTAAAAATATCCCTACATATTTAATTTTAGGTTTTGAGTGAAGCCAGTCGAATTTCAATAGAAACTAAATAAACAATCAAAGCGTAATAAAGTGACGAAAATGAAAATTTTATGCTGTCAGCCCTTTGAAAAATGCGTATTTTGAGAAATTACCTCTCTAAAATACCATTTAAAACCAAACTCTGATTCGAAAAGTTGTTGTTCGAAACTTTTTGAAAAGTATTTCTATACGAAAAAGTGTTCACAGAGGGAGGAAGGGAATCATTCTAAAAATCATAAGCTTCTTCGCTCCGTTCAGAATCTAACAGAAAAAACGGTTGGAATTTAAAAGAGGTGTTTAAAATAGTAGGTATTCAAAACAAAAAATATTTTAATTTTTTTTTTTTTTTAAATGTTTTTATTCAAAAATTGCTGAACTGCTTTTGGGTAAATAACACTCGTGTTGAATTCCGACATTTTTTTTGTGGAAAGGGAGCTGTTAGTTAATCATACTGTTTGATATTATTCTTTATTTAGATGAGCATAAAAATTCAACATGTAATTCAAGCTTTGAATAAATAAAAAACAATAAAACAATAATGACGAAGTAAAATTAATATTTTATTATCACTTTTTTTTTTATTCGTTTAATATAGCTAAGTACCTATATCAAATAGTTTTAATATATTTTGATAATTTATTCACTTTTATAACTGTTAATCCAAGGTTAGTGATCATAAAATCAAAAGTTTATAAAATTTAAAATATTCAATAATATTTTCTAATTTATTTATAAACAAATAGGCATTAATATCTAATTTTTTTTATTTCTTATTTCATTTTTCTAACTATTTACTTTATTTAAATTAATTTACGTTACACTTTGTAATAAGTTCATTATTTTATTTCAGTATATATTTTAAATTTGTTTTGCAATAAAGGCTATAAAATTTAAACATGTATAGGTTTTACAATGACATATTTATAAATTTTAACTAAATAAAATATTAGTACTAGTAATTTTTTTTTTCTTGGTGTTGCTGTTTTTTAATTATTTTTTTCCGGAACAATTAATTCTTCAAATTTTAAAATATATAATGCCCATTTAATACATTTTAGGAAAATTCTTTATACAGATCATTGATTAAACATTGCATAAAGTTTAAACATTAAGAATATTAAGATGGGTTCTCAATTCTAAATCCTACTTATATTCGTCCGTATCCTTATACGTACAGTTTGAATTCAAGCATAAGAAATACACATATTATATCAATTTAAAATCATTGAATTCATATATCAATGTTGAAAATAAATAAGTATTATAATAATATTTGTCGATATTTAGTTAATCAAGACTTTTTTTTATTGGTTATACCTACCGTGCACAGGACCAGCGCAGGACATTTTGCGAGTTCCTGGGCAAATAGTTTTTGAGACTTTTTGACAAAGAACGTATTTTTTTCAACAAAAACATAAGCTAGGTCAAAAATAATCATGATGAAATTTAGACTCCATCGAAAAAATTACTGTTCAACTTATACTTTATTTTGCAAGGCCATGGGTATGTGCCCGTGCAAGAACAAACCGATTTAATTTTGTCTCACACATGTTAACTTTTCAGTTTTTTCAACTATCTTAATAAAGTGGTTGATTAATAATACCAATATCAATTTTCGCACCGATCTAAATTTCTAGAATGTATCATATAAAATATTATATCAATGAGTAAAACAATATTATATGTTTATTATTCTGCACTTCATCTATTTATAGTATATGTTTATTAATATTCTTATTTGTATTTTACAGGTTTAGCCACTTACTGTAAAATAAAATTTTAATACGGGCAGGTAAATAAAGCAAGGATAAATACCCGATCGGGTATGACGATTTTATTAGTTTTAAAATTTAGTCGTGAAATTTAAAATACAATAATTTACATAATGTTATTGTCTTATGAAATTTTATTTAATGATATCGAATATTCATTATTCATAGTATCATAATGAGTATGAAAATTTTCTAATTCTAAAAAACATAAAAAACAATGACTGATACACTTGCGCTGACCTTGATGGCAAATGGGGCAGAAATTCGGTAAAAATCACTCCAAAATTTACCCATATATTTTTCTATTATCTAACGACGAGCTAGTTTATGGGTATTTCATTTAAATTTGTAAATAACGCTGTAAAAGTTGTATTTTGACACAGTTGTTCTTAATAAAGATAATTATTTACAGTCAGTGGCTTATTTACGGGAGGGGATATGGGAGATAGATCCCCTCTCTTGACCTTTTTTTTATGTCACTACTTTGTAAGGAAATTACAAATTTATTCGATTTGTGAATAGATCGTCAATGTTTTTTACCATCAACAATTATTTTAGATTCTACGAGAAGCCAAAGAGTTTTAGTTTTACATTGATATTTACATAATATATACCTTTTTTTCTTCAAGAAATGCCTTTTAATAATCGAACAATATTCTCAGATCAATATATTTATTCTATGTTTATGATAGATACATTTATTGCCATATTAATTTTTAGATATTATAATTCTTTACTATCAATAGTTTTTTTCTCAATTATGTAAGGTAAAACTAAGTAAAAATTTAGTAAAAACGGAAAAATACCATCTTGCGTACTTCACGTTCTTGATTTTTCGTCTTTATTTTAATTTTAAATTTTTAATTATTTATTTTTATTTTATTTTATTGTACTCGTATATCAGAAAATTATATTAGAAAATGTTATTATAAATCCATTAGCATGTTAATTAATAATTATTAATACTTCATACCGGTAACAAATCATATATTCAAATCAAAGACTTGCATTTTAAATTTAAGAAAAAAAATAAAAATAAAAATTAATCAGTTCTTTACACGACATAGGCAAGTGGCATATTAGATTCTCAGGAATATAATTTCTAAAACTAAGACAAATTGTATTAAATTAAATCAATTATCAATTAAATCAATTGCTGGAACTTAAAAAATTATTTTGAGATAAAAACTTGGGAAAATCTATTACTCCTTTTAATAACTTTTAACTAAATTCTATATCAAATTGCTTTTGTTGAGTACCTAGTTAATAATATTATAAATTATATGAAAAATTAATTTTGAACCTAAACAAATTATCAATGAAATGTCTTTGTAGTATTTCGGGGTTTTTCTAATTGACCAGACTGAGATAAATTCCACGGTGAAACACGATTGCGCCCGTCCTACTTGTTTAAAATCAAAAAACGTAATACGATTGCGCCCGGCCTATTAGTATGAATGAGCACGCACATTATACTTATTATACTAATTATACCCATTATACCCAACATGAATGCGCTCTTGCGCTCCAAACACTATTTAAAAACACAGCCGGAGTGGAAAACTCAAATTTGAAATTAAAAGCTCGAGATAACCAAATTAATCAATCTTTATTTTCATTATTTTAATAATTTTCCTGCCCAATTTTACAGGCTTAGAACTGACAACAACATTAATTTGTTGGCTTGGTTAAAAGTTGTAAATTATTTTTTACTTAAAACTATTAGGTAATGATTTTTTTTTTTAAATAATAAATTTATCCAAATGTACATACGAATATAAAATAAAATTAATATACAACTACTAATTACAATTTTGTGGCACAAAATTGTGGTCAACTATGAGTTTTCCACTCCGACTTTATTTTTAAATAGTGTATTGGAAAATTTTTATAAAGGAAGAAAGACTTATATTTCACAGAGCGCAATCGTGCTGCATTTTTTGTTGGTAAAAAGGTATAATAGCTCACTCTTGCTAATTGGCTGAACGCAAACGTGTTGCGTTTTTTGAATGAAAAAGGGTAGGACGGGCGCAATCGTGTTACAGCCAAATTCCAAACCTGCACGGACATAAAATTTGATATTTAATACATCCTCTTTAAAATACTAAACACTCGTAAGGCATTCCTATAATTTAATTAATAAGTGCATTAAAACTTGGGTAGTTTGAAAAAATTATTCGATAATCACAAACTTAATATACTTGTATGATTCCTTCATCAACATCACATATTTTAAAATTATATTATTAACATTATTACAATATTCAAATTAATAATGTTCTATACAATTTTACAACAATTTATAATGTGTATTACTATTATTAAATAAAGAGACCTTGACTAAGAAAAAAATAATTTTCATATCCCGTTCTTGTGAAAATTCTAAATACGCCCCTGTTAACAGTTAACAGTTAAAAATATATTTCTTCTCTCTTTCTATTTTCTTTGATTTTGATTTAGATTGTTTTGAACAAGCTAATACTGTATTCTGTTAACTTAATATAAATATGATTATTGATTATGATACAATATAAATAATTATTTAAATAAAATGACATCTCAGTTTTCCTTTGCACTTATCATAATGTATCTTAAGTATTTATGTTTAAATGAATCTTTTTATTCACAAATAGGTGTCAATTGATATCTTATTTATACTGGCCACGATTTAAGATTAATTCATTAATCATCTAATATTTGTAACTTATATAGATACGCATAACGTGAAATAAAAACGTAAATAAATGTGTACTAGGAACTTGAAAGTATCTTTGTAAATTGTAATTATTATTTTATGTTGGCATTTAATTTTTGAAAATACGTCAATAGAATCTTTACAGTGAAGTTCTTTCGCTGTTTCATTCTCCGTTAAAAGTAATACAGCTTAAGGTTAATTTTTTACTCGCTTAAGACATCTCAAATTTGTGAGTAAACAAATCATAAGATTGACATTAGTGACTAGTTCTGTACTATATTTCATGATATTGATGATTATTAATAGAACATCTCGGGTTTAGTACGAGACTTTGAAAAGAAAGTTATCCCGTACTCAATATATTATATTAATTAATGTACCTATTCATTATGTAGTTATTGTCTCCCTATTGTCGGTATATAGTTCATAATAATTATAATAATATGATTTGTATGTTTCTATTCGTGCTGTACTTATCAGTTACCGCCATAGATTATGCTGTAGTTGCAACGTAAATGCCTGAAAACCAAGATTAAAGATATTCTTAATCATGCTAAAAACTGAACGCTACCTTACATCAGAATTTTTGCTAGTAGTAAATTAAATTTCTTTACACGCAAATAATATTTTAGTCAAGTAACTAAAAAAGCTGTGACGTATTGCTAAAAATATTTCTGTATACAGTTTATACAACTTCTTCACGCAGTAACTAAATTAAGTTTTGGGTGACATTGGTAAAAACTAAAAACCTTATCATGCTTTATTAGAAATATTAATTTTCTTACTGGCATTAATTTCACAGATACAACTACACACGTACATATTATTACGCTTGAAGTTTTTTTATGAATATTTGTTATCGATTATGCATTGCATACGTGGTAAGTGATATTTAAAAAAATATTCATAAACAAATTTATTTAATACATTTTTATCAAAAATGTCACTTATAACATCTTAGCCTTAGTAGAATTAAAAAAGCCGGGTATGCTGTGCACCACGAGTATTCTTCACTCCTCGGGTCAGATACTCTTGGTCAGTGCCGTATTTTCAACATATTTTTTAAATTCTGAGCAAATTGAAGAAGTTTATGATTTAACAATGATGTTTATTTTTTATTTTTTCTCTTTCTAGATACACTTTTTTGTGTTGAAATGCTTTTCCAAAAATTTCGATCAATAACTCTGTAGATCCAAGATTATACCCAGGTGGTACTAAATCTGGTTTCAAAAAGTTGCTGGTTGAAACTTTTGGACAAGTATTTCTATACGAAAAAGTGTTCATAGAAAAAAAAAGTAAAAAATAAAATAAACATCATTGTAAAAACGATAGCATCTTCTCTTCGTTCAGAATCTAAAATATTATAATACAGGCGCGGATTCAGAACACATTTACGGGGGTGGTTTCCCCCCTATTTGTTAAACATACTGAATATAATACTGACAATTATTAATATACATTTATTGAAGCTCTGAACAGAATCGAATCGATATATTGAAGAAATAATTTATTATTTTTTTAAAATTCAACACATTCACCATGAGGTATTCCACCTGAGGTGTGAAGAATACCCATAGTGCCAAATACGTTTGCTTTTCCACAATTTTTTTCAAACATCCTAGTATCGCCCGCCCTTTGGCCACCCCCTTGGATCCGGATAATATCTTAATTTATGTCTTTTATCAATATGAATTAAATTACAATTATTACAAATTTAGGACCACAATCATTAATTCTGCAATACCTCTAATGACGCCCGTTATTTGCTTGGACTTTTTATCTATAAAGTAAGCAACAATTTGTTCAACACGAGACATTTTTTGATAGAATTAAATTATAGGAGCGTAACGTTTATTTGTACATAGCTGAAGATAATAAATTATTACTAATATAGTAATTTTATAATTATTATTTGGACATATGCAAAAATGCAATTACATAATTCTTCGGTAAAAACATTAGAAAATACAAGTACCGTGTTACTTTTAAAAACACGACGTACTGAGTCAAGTGAGGTGGTAATGATAAACCAAACGGGAAAAATATCAAGCCGGTAAATAATATGGTAAAACAATAAAATGATAATAAATGTATGCATTAAAAAATTCGATGTCAGCTGATTTGGAGAATGACGCGACATTCGCGACCGGGGCGCTGTCGTACGGTTTCGTCGAAAATGAATTTGTGTGTTTGTCGGGCGCGCGCGCGCGCGCTCCGCTCGAGCCTACGCACATTTTCCATCTGTTTCCCTCGCACCCGCCCACCCCCCCCCCGCCACCTAGGACGCAGACGACCACGGCGTCTCACCGTCAGAGTTTCGTCATCACTTTTCCCTATCAGTCGGTCCAATAAAATACGCGATGAATACCGTTGAAATTATTACATTAACAAAATAATTAAAAAAAAAAAAAAAAAACGCACGCATACACATAATATAATCATTAAGTGTGCGCGATAATATCGCACACCGGTGTATGTAGTAATATTCGTGCGTGGTGGTAACGTACGGTAATGATATCAAATAATGTGATACAATATTAAGAGAATAACGTCACGACGACGACGACGACAAAGATAATATTACATAGACGCGTTTATACACGTGTGCGGGGCACCACCAGCGGATGGCGCGTTGTCGGGGAATCTCGATAATGAAATAATACACAGAGAAAAAGGATAACTTCCACCGATTCGCCGCGTTTTTTTCGTAACGCCCAATCCGCGCTCCGTCCGTCGTCGTCTGCTGCGGGGACGTTTGATATTTAACAATAGCGTGCGCCGAACTCATTCAGTTTCACACATCGCACGACGGTCGACGGTACGCAGACGCTCCGTGTGTACACACAAGCTCTCCTCTCCCCACATCACGCCGGCTGCGACGACGACAATAATTCCGACACGTTCGTCTGTGTTCGAAACGGAAAAAAAAGAACATCGTGTCGACACCCGCGGTCAAGTGGATTGTTGAAACGGACGGATTTTCGCAAAACCGAACGAACAATATTATTACTATTATCAGCCATCGCACGTGGTTTGTGAGTATAAACCGTTTTACCTATCGCACAACATTATTATTTACTATTTGTATTTCCCCCATCGTCGTCGTCTGCGACGAAAATCCGCACATAATATTATATTACATGACAATATTATTAAACAATAGCTGGTCAGTGGGTTGTCCACTCGTAATACCTGTTATGGAGACCACGTTGTCTTCCGTGACCTCCAGAAAGGCTTGACCACAATATACCATACAATAAGCAACTCGTATTTGCAAATAATAATTTTTATTGATATTTACCGAGTGCGTTCTCGCAGTTTATAGTCGGCGGCTAACGCGCGCACACAAACAGTTTTATTACAATACAAACGCGTCGTCGATTGATCACAATGCCTGCCGGCAGTGGCGGGTTACACGTGAGCGGTGGGTGCCGCCGGGTCGCACAGATCGCGTGTGGTGTTGTTACCGCTGCCGCCGCCAATTTGTTATCAATAAAATTCTGAACAATTTATTTTTCCGTTTTTATTGCGTTTCCGATTAACCGTCTTTGGGAAATTTCTCGTAACCGTCGTCGGTTCGCCTTGAACGACGATTACGCTGCGACAATTATTGTGTACTCACAAATTATTATAAAACTATAATTACTTACTACGTAAGCTTGTTTCTTATCTCTCCATAATAATAATAATACGCATTGTGATTTGTCAAAACCTTTATAATATTATTATTATTGCTACTGTCTAATCGCGCCACTGTTTATGATGCACATTCTGACATACTATTACAATATTTAAAATCGTTATTTTGGGCTAGACAATTTTATCCTTCGTTTGTACTAAAAATTTATTATTTCACAGTTATAGAAAGAGAAAAAATAAATATTGATGAGCCTAATTAATTCTTCGGAACTTTTCGAAATTCTGCTTCGTTATAAATGTATAATAAAACGTCGGAAGCGTGTTTCTTTTATTTATTTTCATTTTGAACCTTTTGGGTTAAATATATTCTATTTTTATTCAAAAGGCAGATTTTTCCTAAAAGTAAAACTTACGGTCGTTTGAAAATTATAAATAAATATTTGTAAAAAAACGTAGGTATACATAACTGTATGTTAATTATTATTTTGTATTGATTGACAGCCCGATTGTCAAATTATTTTCCGACTGTTAGATAAAATTTAATTCATATTCTGAAAGTTATTAAACTAATTAAATATGACACATTCAACATCAGATGCTTTTAAGTTACGTGTACTTTAAATTTGAATGATTAAAGCGTTCATTTGAATTTTTTACCTATCTACATTATAACTTTAGCAGTTTAGCATATGGGCTCGTACTTGTGCTTTTTTACATTGGTTTTACTAATTGCTATTGTGACAGATAAAAAATGCATATTTTTATTGTATTCTATGTATTTAAATAATAATGGGTACCTATATCTTACATTATTATCTAAGCAACGGCTGATTGTATAGTAAAATTATTATCAAAAGTGAGTTAACCATTTGGAAATTTCTTTGAAGTTTTTGTGATACTTCAAATGATCCTATATTTTGACTAAATTACATTTTTTCTTTTGTTTATTCATTTTATGTACTTATATTATTGTACGTACCTACTGTTATTAAGAGTATTATATTCGCTTCCATTGTTTTAGATTCTGAATGTTTTATCGGGTTGTTTTTTCAGTGATATTTATTTATTTATTTTTTCTATGAACACTTTCGTATAGAAATATTTGTTAAAAAGTTACAATCAGATACTTTTTGAATCAGAATTTGGCTTGAAATCAGGGGTGGCCATCCCTTTTTTATATTGTGCCAAATAAACAAATAAAAAATTGAAATGTGTCATAAAACACCAACTTTTTATTTTTTTTTGGCTCATTAAATTAGTGTAATATAAAGTTTTTACAAAAATTATCAGAAGTACCATGAAGAATAAAATAGTCTCAATGTGTCATAAATGGCGTGAGTGCCGTAGATTGACCACCCCAGCTCTAGATGGTACTTTAAGGAGGTCTTTTTTGAAGAAATTATTTATCGTTTTTTTTAAATTTAACACACCCATTGGCCCATTAAGAGTACCTATCCAATTCGATGAGCGAAGTATGCTTGGCTTTTTTTTAAATGATATGTATTTCATTCAAATTAGAAATAATAGAATAGGTAACAAATTTTTGTTGCTAACAAATAATTAAATTTATTTTTATATGGTTTATTGCTATGGATTTTAATTGTCACTCGTATAAATTCCTAACCTAATGTCCACTATACAAACATCAGTTAGAAATAAAAGCCATCTCAATTTCTTTCTTTTTTTTTTTTTTTAAATTGTTTAAGTACTGCCTGGTTGTTGTTATGAATACTATTAAAAATAAATAAACTGTAGGTATTCATTGAGTTAATCACTAGTGTTATTCTACGTATGTATAATACCATTAATTCCTTCGTGAAAGGTAGGTCATATTATAGGCTGTAATTTGGTTTGGTTTGTATACCTACTGAAGTCGTTAGAATCCACTAACTGAAAATCAGGTTTCGTCTTCGGATTATATGCAGCTTCGCGTAAGGGACCTTGTGAAAAATCGATCTAAACAGATTATGTATCTACGACGAAAATAAAACAGGTTCTTTGCACATAGTCACTCGACCTGTCATTAGATCTCTGTAATGTTGAGTTGCATGGTATTATTGAATTTTCGAATTTTACGTTTTCATTTTTGTTTGTCGGTTCCCTTGCATATTGCAAATCGTAATTATTATGTATATCATTTAATAGAAAAAAAAAAAATGTTATGAGGTCAACTAGTGTATATTATTTTAACTAGTTATATTATTTGTGATAAAATGTGTGTTTCCTTCAGTTGTACAATTACTCGTATGTGTACATTTTAAAATCGCGTGACCATTTCGTTTCCCGGCAATTCAGGAATTGAAATAATCTTCTATAATAATCCTTTTATTTTTAGTTTTATGATCTTGAACACTTTTAATTGTTGTAAAAGGACTCCCAAGTTTTCGTAAATTAACTGAAATTAACTATTTTTTTATTTTTTAATTAAATTTAAATTCATCATTAACTAAACTTATCAATACCTAATTTACGAGTGATAAATGTCTAGGCTGTTTAAATTATAAGTGTATCATAATTATAAAATATTTCTACAGCTACACGTCTTTTTCCTTCAATAGTACAATAATTATTATGTGTGTACATTTTAAAATCGCGTGACCGTTTCGTTTCCTGACAAATCAGGAATGACAAGAATTGAAATGATCTACTAATAACCCTTGAACTTTTATTTTCATTTTAATTTAACATTATCTTAAACACTTTAAATTATTGTAAAAGTAATCTTAAATTTTTAATATTAATTATCTCTATACCGGGTCTAATAAAAACCAAAACAACAAAAAATTAAATAAACTATTGTTATCAACAATTCTATTTGTCAATGAACGATATGTCATAATTAGAGTCCGGATTTGTATGCATTTTTATATTTGTAATTGCTGTATGTAGCTCAACGGGAGTAAGAAATGTGGACGATTTGTGTAGCAGAGAATGCGTAGGAAAAAGTTTATTTTGCATACAAATGTATATTGTAGGGATGACGGCATATTTGAAAATTTCGCATATTTAAGTATATTTTACAAAAAAATTCTTTAAGCTAATTATTTTGTTTATATTTTCACCGTAAATACTAGATTACCTATGGTTTAAAAATGTATAACGCTTGTTGTTGGAAAATAAATTGTACTTCACGAATAGTATATTTTTGTACAGTTTGTGTTTAAATTATAATTTCCTTTAGGCTTGGCGCACTCTTGAGTGATTTTAATAATCGGATCTGCGATAAAGGCATGGTATATTCTCAAAGTAATTGTGTACTGTACATTTCTTTTTTTTTTATAAAATTTTCTATTTTTATTATTTTATTGTCATAGATATTTACCAAAGAAATAAATAAATTGTACATAGGGATTAAGTACTTTTTTAATTTTAATACTATATAACAACAGTACCTATTTATTTTATTTTCTAAATAAATTATTAAATATTTTCTGTTTTTTAATTGTTGTAGCTTACTTGACGTCTGTAATTAAAAAATTAAGTGTATCTAATTGATTTGTATCACAATATATGGAAGAAATTAAAAATATACTATTGATATATAAATGCATTTATTTTGGGTAACAGCATATTTTTTCATATTATTAAAAAAAAACAAGAGCATATTAGTGCATATTTAAAGGTTTTTTAATGCATAAATGCATACTTTTTTAAGCTGTTTGAGTGCATATAAATCTGGACACTAGTCATAATGTATCATAATAATATTATAGAGTATTTCTATAGCTATCTGAAAATTTTCCTTTCATTGACTCCTATTATTATGCCAATTTATTATTTCAGTTTGGGTATTTTTTTTCATATGTATTATTAACTTATTATGTTTATTAGAATTTTAGAAACAGATTTTTATTTCCATCGAAATGCATTACATTATCTAATGAATTATGAATGATTATTATAGTGCCATTCATGAATAACATTTGAATAAAACTAAAACTACCAAGGATAAATAATTATCGAATATCTTCTGTATTGAACCATGTGGAAATAACTAAGTAATTCATTTATTTTATCAAAGTATATCTGGATTTAAATAATGTTTATTATAATAGCATTTTTGAAAATGTGGTATTTATTAAATTCACTTCAAAATAGAATTAAAAGTTTTAAAATTATTCAATAGTTTACAGTTTATATTTTAATTCTACTTAATCATTAATTATACTCATTATTTATTGTAATAGGCATCTTACAATTGTTTTTTTTTTAATGACAGTGATTTTTTCTCGGATTTTTTTTACTGACTTTAAATTCATACTATTTGTTTAATGTTATTAGTATTTAATAATTATTTCGTTATTGTACCTAAATTAATTATTGTTTAAAAGTTAAGGTTCATTATTTTATTTAATTTTATAGCTCTATAAATACAGAAAAATAAACTGCCTAACATTAGAATATATATTATGGTAGTTATAGAAATTATAATATCATTAATAGTTAATACATTTCTAATTAAAATGTTAAAAATATTAACCTTATCTGCATTTATTGTTACATATAATTAGTTAATACAGTTTTTATAAATATATTTTTTTATTCTTATATAAAAATGTTGGATACAATTTACATTTAGTGAAATAAATATAATTCGTCAAGTTATAATAATGAACACGAAATAGGAAAACGTTTAAATGCCTTTGATATATTATATCAATTTTAATTTCATAATTATTTTTAATTCCTAAGGCCCTAGATGGCTGGAGAAAATATAAACCATCAATCACGCATTAAAAAAAAAATTACGTATATTGATAAGGAAAACGAATATACATTCTGAAATAATATATTTCACGCATAAAAAAAAAATAAAAAAATAGCATACAGTTAAATCGAATTTACTTTGAATATGTTTGTAGTGTATGCCAGAATATAATATATATAATATATTTTTTATAGTATAATTTAAAGTTTTATCTGATGAACGGTGCATTTGCTATATTATTTTGGAGAAATTAAATTAATCGCTTTCATTTTTATTATGTAAAATTATTAATATTTGAGTAAAATAGTATTATTAAAACTAGTTATATTACATTGTTTTCTAAGCATTTTCCTTAATCTGCAAGGTTATTTTATTTTTTGTATTATAATATGCAGTATTGACTTTGTCTGTGCAGGAAAAATGGTTTTTCTGTTGTCTGTTTATTTCTGTTATTTTATTTTTTTGGTTTTTTGGCTGTATCGCGGTGATGGCAATGTTTTGGTGGTGGTAGTGTGGCATTAAGACCGTATTGGACATGCATTAAATGGTGTCATTGACTCTTCACAAAAACCTCGTATGTCCGGGCTGCTTACAGAAGATAAATATCATCTTATTGGTTTGTCCATGTTTTAACTAGGGTATTATGATGGTAGATAGGTGCGGGTACATATTTTGTCTGAGTATTAATATTTGGACAATCTTTGTACCATTTTATTGCCTATCGTGTATAATCTTTTAACATTGATTTGCCCTTGGTGTGTATCAAATTGACGTTAAAACAGTATATTTTCTGCTAAATGTGTATACGTATTTTTACTCGGCTCGTCTTTATCTCATTGACCTGACCATTACCTCCGCCGTTTACTGAAAACAAATCATGTTCTAGGCAGGTGAGTGGAGGAGGTGCGCGCACACACATACGCACACAATATATGAATACTGTGTATAACATTTACGGGTTTTCGTTTTCGTAACGGCGGAGCACAATAATTGGCCTTTTCTCCCTTCGGCCGCGCGCACGACCATTGATAACAAATTCTCGATATTGAAATCGAACGCCGTTGTCGGTACTCATCCGTCAGTGCCAGAACAAGGTTGTGTCAAGCGTTCACATTTTAGAGTAATTGGATTACTACGTTAAAAACATACTTATATTAGATTGTTCATCTCAATCGATATTTGTACAAGTAAGTCCGTATGCTTTCATTACTTATATTAAATTCATATATTTATAATTGTGTTCTGTCATTGAATTTATTGAATTCTATATTATACTTAAGTGTTAAGTAATTTTTTTACTTATTTTTCGGAAAGGATTATATTATTAATACATTAGTAGCTCTTAATGCTTTCATTAATAATTGTCAATTATTAGAAAACCGTTTATCGATCGTCGCTAGTGTTGGCCCATTTTATGAAAGTCAACTATTAGTTTTTTAATATTTTCAACATCAGGTGAATGATTTTATTTATTTTAACATTTCTTCTAGTAGTTTAATATTCATGGTTCTTTTTTTTTTTTTTAATTTAGTATATAAAACAATTTGCTGAAAAATTTATTTGGAATTTGCTATAATATTTCCCTACAACCTGTTGAATAATACCGATTAACGATATACCTATGCAATTTTTACTTGGTTAATTTCATGATAATTTATATGTACATTACATTTTGGTTAATACCTATCTACAAAATAATAACTAAAATTTAACTAATAAAAATAGACACGTACCTACTGATTTTTTTAATTATTGTTGAAGTGTAATGTGCAATTAATAAAAATGCAATATAATTGCGGAGTTTTCCTATAACAATTATAAAAATAAATGTTACCTTTGTTAATTTTAACCTGTTTAACTGCTTTGGATTGTTTTAAAAGAAATATATTCCGTGTAAAATATAAATTAGTATTTTTAATGTGATATTTAAATGTTGAATAGTACGTGTTAAGTATACTATTATATATTAAATTATAAATCTGGTTTGTATTGATCAAAGATAGACTTTTTATATTTTATATGTAAAATTTTGATTGTTTGAAATTTATTAAAGTTTTAAATAACTAATATTATTACATTATTTATTGTTTTAAATACAATATTAATTTTCTAAAATTTAATTTTTATAACTTAAAATTTAAATATTAGTAAGGTATTTCGGTCTTGCCCAAACTATGAGTCAATGTTAACTTTTAGGTCTTGTAAAAATAATATTTAAATTAAAGTGAGCATCATGTATTCAATGGGTTTATTAAAAATCTATAATCTCTTCGTTGTAGTAATTATTAATATTTTTTACATCTTAATATTAATGTATAAGTACATTTAATCAAATATTTGCTTATTAAGCTAATATTGAGCAAAGGCGTTGTAAATGTGTTCAAAAACCAAGGGATAAATCTAAATTTACCATTAGCATTATTCTTGTAAGATTATATTGAAAATTATAAATACGTACATTACGATGTGTACTACATCAGTTTTACTTTCTAAGCGGGCAATTGGTTTTTCGACACTGGAGTAAATGTAAACACTCATAAATTCCCTTTTTTCTGTTCAGTTAACATAATATATTATATTGAATGTTATCATCAAGTGATGACGTGTTGATACAAAAATTATAATTAATTACCATCATATTATTATAATATTATGATATATTGAATAAAATAAATGATTAATCGGTTAAAGTTATCAGATAACTAACTGCGTATGGTTTAAAAATCAGAACTATATTAGGTATATACTATTTGTAGATAAGAAGTTAATATTTCCGTTTCATTATCCTGTTAGATCAATGTTTAATTAAAAATTTAAGATTAAAGAAACTCATGATACAGTAGTTTTATTTCAAGTTGAAATTATTTTTTTTTATTGTTGAGAAGATTACGAAAATATTGGTTGAAAAATAGATACGGTGTAAGAAAACTATTTGATTAGATGTTGGGGAAAATAAGTCAACCACCTCGTCATCAAGCGGGTTCAACCAGCAGTCGGTTTTCCTGTATATGTTTTCGTACTAAAGTTATTTGTTTCACACATTTAATGTTTTTAATGTGTTTTAAATTGCGTCTGATTTTATTAGTATTTATTGTATGTGTAAGAGAATGACGGAATCAGAATAATTGTTAGGCAAAAAAAATAACATTATGGTTGAAAACAAACAAAAGCATTTTTAAAACTAGATATTTGTTTTTTAAAGACTGACTCAACTATAATAATTTAATAATATTATATAGGTACAAGATGACATTGATTGTCCCGTGGATGAACCAGTTTGATGACATCACCCAGCTATTTTTATTTATATTTCGATTATATTTATATTACGGTATGAAAAGCTGTGGTGCCTCTAGCAATTTAAAAGAATTTAATGTACTTAGAATTTGAATTTATTTATTTAGGGTTGCGTGCTCCTTTAACTTAGAAAACTCATCTATACCGTGCTGTCTTGTGTTATCATTGAATTCTTTTAATTATCATAATTTCTTTGCCCTCTCCCGCCCTTATATACAATCGGTGCTATACGATTGTGCAATTTTTACCTTTTCATCGGAAAAAAAAATACTATTACGCAGTTTTATGAATTTTGTGAACTTAATTTTTGTTTGATGTGCAATCAATATTTCCGACTACACGCGTATTACTTTATAGGTACTTGTAGTTTTACTACATTAAATATATTAGAACAATTTATAGGACAACTTTTAATTTCTTTAAATTTAACAGTATAAAATATTTCTTTGTGCGCAATTGTGTTATGCCCACATACAAATTGCAATCCTCGATCTCTAGTTTCTTATTATAAATACTGCTTCCCTTAACCGTTCCTTACGTAGAATTAAATACGTATTACGTACATGTATATGTGACACGTAATATTTACATATTAGGTCATTTCTATACAAACTAAATTATAGTAGAGTATTTAAACTTTTTAAATATATACATACATATTATATATATTATGGAAGCGGATCCAGGATTTAAATTGGGCGAGGAGTGATTCGACAAAAATAGATCAATGTACATAAAATTGATTCATGTTTTCATGCAATTAAGCATTTTTAGTATGCATTTTAAAATCCCCACCTTGGATCCTCGCCTGCATATTATAATATATATATATGATTTTCATCTTTCGTATACTACTATTATATAAATCCACTATTTGTAAAATTTATTTTAAAAATGTTAATATTTAACAGTTCCCTTCTTTTTACTTTACTACAATGTTTGTTTTCTTTCCTAAATGTAATTTGTCGGTTGGTCTTTTTATTCAATATTAGTTTTTTTATTTTCATTTGACAATTTCCTGTGATTTAATTTGTATGATAATTAGGTACCTATTGTAAATGGAAATAATCAAAGTCAATTTGTTATATTTAGGTCAAAGTTAATGTGGCCGAAAAAATACAATTGGATAATATGTTTATAAAAATATATATCTTAACATAATATAACAATGATAGCATCTGTAATTTATAAACGACGTGTTTATACTAAAAAGGCATAATAATATATTATAATGTAGTTGTGTACTTATTATGTTATTTAGAAATAATTTCCTCGTTCAAAGTAATAATTTTAATTTTAAATAAAAGTAATGTAATTTATCTTTAAATTTTCTACTGTACATAACCTACAATAATTGTTAGTTATGAATATAAACAAAATGTATTTCACATCGTTATTCTTGCGTCTAAATTTCGTAGTCTGCGTAGTCCCTATAAATATAATTATATTATTTCACATGATGGCTTAGAATTTTAGATTTTATCTTATATATTATATAGGTAGTATAACTTCTCTTTTTCTTCCTACCAGTTCATATTTTGTGGTTTGTCATTCTAGACTACAATTTTCACATTACCTAGTTTTTTTTTTGTCTTCTCTCATAAGTAACTGCATATTTCATCCCCGTGACATTTGTAGAATTTAAAAACATAAAACATCTTATATTATAATAAAAGGTTCTTGGTGCGTTAAAGAAAAGTATAATACTCTGAATTTAATGTATTCACTATTCGAAGATCTTAATAGGCAAAACAAAACATATGACGTCATTTAGTTGTTTCTACATGATTTTTTTTTTTTGTTATTATTCTGAATAATTTAATACACACACCATAAAAAGCAGTTTGTGGTCAATTTATATAGAACACAAATTAATTTCTTTGTGAAATATTTGATTTATTTAAATAGATTGTCCAAAATGCAATAACATTTTAGCTCATAGTTGACCCAGCTTAATATTGACAAATTATGTTTTTTTGATAATATGACATCTTAAGTAATAGTCGAGGTAATAGTTTTATAAACATAGTTCTATAAAATAAAATTTTTTCTGTGAAAGGGCAAGGCTTTAATATTCATATTTAATTTAATGTGTCTATTCATCGTATGTTTTTTGGTCAATAAATTTTTTTGTAATCAATTTTTGAAATTTGTATATTATACAATGTCATACAGTATTAATATTGCATTTTTATTCAGTTTCATTGATTTCAGTAAATAAATCTCACTTTATAGTGATAATATTTTCAAAAACTGATGTTTATAAATTATAATAGAGTTAATATGCTTCTTATAAAACGATCTGAACTTTGAGGATTAACTATGTAGGAAGGTTTTAAAGGATGTAAATTACAAGGAAAAATTTATTGTATAATGATCGCGTTATTTTAGTTGTGAGTCATTTTCTTTAATAAATCATAGCAAGTTACGTGCATGTAAATTCATATCATTAATTTTTTATGAAATTGTATAAACTGACTGAAAAGTGGGAATATATCTAGTTTGTAAAATATATTTTTATAGTTTGACAAAATGTAAACATGTTTGCAAATATTTTAATGTTTACTATTTTAATTTGGTTATTGTCCTGCAATATTACGCAATACGAAATAATGGTACATTAATCAATATTTGAATTGGGAATATATTTTAGTTAATAACATTTTAATCCTTGGATTTTACCCAACAAATTCTTACTAGCTCTTAATTTTTATTTTTATTATTTATACATTGTTTAAAGTCTAATTTAATTAATTTTGTTATTTCATACTGGTCATTGGCGATCAATCGCTCTTTAATCTAATTGAACGAATTTGAGTTTTACGTTTAGTACTAAATAACACCCAATATAATATTAGTACCAACCTACTATAATAAATATTATTTTAAATTTTTGTAAATTAATTTAACTTATATGAATTTTGATTTTCATAATTTATAATCAAGTTTGACCTAATAATATAATAACGAGTATAATAATGAATTATTTTACTTGCGTATTAAACATCTGAAATTCATAACAATTATTTTACGTTTATTGGTCGTTGACATTCTTATGAATCCCTCGATGTATGTGGCGTCAGTAGGATGTTTACAAATACAATTTAATTGATATTATATTGATGATTGAAATATTGGGTAAGCTCATAATATGTTTTATACAATAAAGCTTATAAATTATCTTTTAAACGGTTATTTTTATTTTTTTAATTGTATTTTATTTAACTCGTGTTCTTAAAAACTATAAGTGAATCATTTACAAGATATATTTTTGACATTAATCAAACTTGTTTGCTCTACGTTATAGTGACAATTTATTAATTCGAATAAAACATTTATTTCTTTAGTTAGTTTTGAAATTGAACGGTTTTTTTTTTGTCTCAGCTACAATTAATTTTATTTTGTATCCTAGAAAAGACAATATTGATATAAATCATAGATCAATATTTGCTTTTTAACTTGAGTTTTAAGTTAATGATTTATTTTAAATAAACGGATCTTGGTAGGTATATTTATCTATTAGGTAGGTATAAACCTACCAAATAGATTTTTATGAATTACGTTGTTAAATTTATAAAAAAAAAATACAGTTTTAATTAAAATTATAATGTTTATGTTTAATGTTGAAATAAATTATAAAAACAGAAATACTAGTAAAGTTTTTTGTAAATTATGGTATTACATACAGTGATGTTTTCGTAATTTTTTTCTAGGGTATACGCATCAGTGGAGATAAGGGGAGGCATCCTCCCAATCCACTCAAACCCCCCCCCCTAATTTTTTTTATAAATTACATTAGGTTAACACCTTCAGAGAGGGCTAAATCAGTTGTAATAATATTTAGTCTTCCTACCTCTGAAAAAAAAAATCTATTTTTATTCTACTTCCACCAA